>JAJIBD010007588.1:0-85019 GCA_021461705.1 Cryptotis parvus | reverse complement strand
TGCAAGTCAGATATAATTTGATGTGAAGTAGGTCAGAACAGAGAGTACAAGCACAAGATGCTCTCACTTATCTATGGTATATAGAATAACTAGATAAAGGAATGCAAGATCTTGGAAGAAATATATCTTCATCACATTCAACTCCAAGATATAGGACGAAGGACAGAAAGGGAAATAAATCAAGGAGGATAACAAGAAGTGGACAAGAAAATAGCACAAGGGGTGTGGCTCAAGGTACATCAGTAGTGGACTGGAGTACATCAGTAGAGAACTGTTGTGGTACAGCTATATGTCCAAACCATGGATCCTTAGGCCCCACAGCCCAGAGAGTTAATCACTGGGAACAGACCTGGGTTACCCAAAAGTTATTTGTGTGGTCAAAAAATATATAAATAAAAATACAACCACACTCAAATGTGTCTGTCATCTAGCATAGACAAATAAAGTTAGTAATAAGTGCTTTTATTTTTAATTGACTATGAGGTCAACATTAAAGGTTGTTTATTAACAGGATCCAGTTATGCATTGTTCCAACATCCATCCCTCCACCAGTGTACATTTCCCACCATCAATGTCCCCATTTCTCTCCTGCCACTCCCTACCACTTCCGCCCCCAGGCTGTCTCAAAGGCAGACATGTTTCCTTTTTCTTTTACTCTCTCTCTCTCTTTTGGGCACTCTGGTTTGCAATACAGATACTCAGAGATGCAGTTCTTATCCAGAGTGTCCATTTCCAATTATTTTGGCATAGTGGTCCCTTCTCTAGTTCAACCACCTTTTCTCCCAAGCACTTGCAGCAGCCTTCTAACCATGGATCAATTCTCCTAGTCCTTGGGTATTTCTTACCAATAATGGCTTCTCATAACCTTTCCAAACTTTAAATCTATAGAAATTCTACGTTAATGTCCAGCCCTTATTTCTTGCTTTAAAATATTTTCAAACTTAAAAAATAAAATAGAATATATCGGCATCAAATTGTTTTCACTGACAATATGTTAAAACCACTCCCAGTGTAAAAAGGAATCATAATGATGAGATCTATTATTAAAGGGAATGTATTTGGGGATGCTGCACAAGTACACAGTTTTTTGATGAGTGGAAAATTGAAAATAATATTTTCTGTAGTCAGAATAACAAAAAGGGAACCAATACATATAGCTTATTAAACATCATTTGTGAATAAAATATAACTATACCTAATCGCCATAGTTATGTCAGGTAGAGATCACAGTGTTCATTAAACAGAACATCAAATTTAGGCTCTAGATTTAACTTAGTCAAAAAGAACTATGCTTATATGATTAAATAAGTCATATATCATAGAGTCATGTTTCTTACAAATAAAGTCTTCAGACTTCAGATTCGTATTCTTTCTCAGGCACACAAAAACACATATATTCATGTAATGGACTGTTTTTGCTAAGGCTTCAGTAACAAACTATCCCAAATACCTGGCCAAATTTCTAGGCAACAAAATACCTATTTTTTCCAGTGTTATATAGAGATGTTAATTTGCATATAATTGTAGAAGTCAGAGACCAAGATCATGAAATTGTCAAGTTGAGTCTCTTCTACAGATCTTCTTCCCTAGACTTGATAGTAATTTTTTAGCCATGTCTTCACGTGACTTTTTATCTGTATATACATATTCTTGCTTTCTCTCTCCTCTCCTTGTAAAGAATTCCAGTCTATTCCCAATCTAACTGAATTGAGAAATTGCTTTTATGACCTTGATTAGCTCAATTACTTCAAAGGCCATATCTCCAAAGACAGTCACTCACGTCATATATAAAGAAGTCCTCACATAAATTTGGCAACCAGATCTAGTCTGTAACACAATTGTTCTTTTTCAATAAGCATGGATGGTAATAAATACCAAATAATAATGTACATGTATGTATAAGTTCTTTTCTCTATTGGGTATATTGAAAACAAACTGATAATAGTTTTGTTTATTTATTAGTAGGACCATTTCAAAAGAAGGAACATGGAAATTGCTTTCTTATGTTTTGTTGTTATGTTTTTATTATTACATTTGTATAGTACAATAAAGTTAAGATAGTTTAATGACAAATGTGACATTTATTTAGAATTTTCTGTCTACTGGGTACCATTTTATGCGTTGGGCATCAAAGATGTACCCTTGATCCTTTGACCAAAAGGGCAGTCATTCTAGCTCTTCCTCACCAAACAGCAATCATAAGGATCCTAGTATAAAAGGGATAGAAGCATGTCAGAGAATGTGGGGTGTGAAACAACATAGATTTGTGGAAATTTTAAGAAGAGTATGAAATTACAAATAGATGAAAAATAGATGACTTATTATGAACATGTATAGTGAAGAAATGAAACAATGAATTAGAAATTATAAAGTTGTCAATTAGATATAATCTAATATCAAGCAAAAACCTACATCTTTCAGGCAGAACTCTAATACATTTATATTATATTTGGGATTTAATTCCTCTTGACATTTCTTTCAATAATAATTATTCAAATATTTAATTGAAAAAATTAGAAGACATTTTATATGATTGGCCAAAATTTGCTTTTATTATTATTTTTCATGTTATTCATCCAATGACAAATCTTTAGTTTGTTTTATTATTTATTCTTTGCTTTATTTTTCAGGAAAATGTATTTCCACTTTGCCTTCTATAATTGTTAATACATACACGATGCAGCAAGTTTTTAACTAAATGAATTATAACATACCAAAACACTTAAAATTTTCTTGTACAATGACTAATTTTATGTATTTTAGAATTAAATATTTCTCACTAGTTTGATAATTAAGTGTGGCTTATTTTGCTTTACACTATAACAATAATATTTTTATGTCTCAAAAGAGCCAAGGAATTTTTTTCTAATATTGTTAATCTCATTCCTTCTCATTAATACCATTGCCAAACAATATAAAAATTAATCCTTTTTATTTATATTTATATCTTTTAATAAATGATTGCTTTGATTTTAACTGATATTGCAATTAGTTATCACTCTGGCAAGAACTTAGGCACATAGTAGTATTTAAATTTAAGCAGAGCTAATAAAAATAATATGGTCACAGTCATGCAGTTAGATAGATTCCATTTCTGTGACTGAAGAGAAATCAAATTTTTGTAAATAGTGAGCAACACTTACAATTATCTTTAAGTTATCACCAAGGGAAATTATTATTTTCTTCTCTAATGTGTAATGTATCTTTCACATTTGTCTAAGCTTGAAATTTGGGATAACATTAGTACCTAGGAGAGGGCTATAATGTAGCTATCTGCAAAGCTCAGGCCTTACTTACATGAAACACGTGCCCTGTACTCAGTATCATACACACACACACACACACACACACACATATACACACAGAGGTATAGAAAGATAAGTCAGTGATTTAAAAAATATGTTTTGCATGCAGGAGACGCAGGATCAATCGCTAGCACGACAGGGTCCTCAGTGTACTGCCCTGTCAGGAATAAATACCAAGCACCAAGCCAGTGACTAATTCCTGATTATCACCAAGAGTGGCCCTCAAATATAAAAATATACGACTTCATGGGCCAGAGCGATAGCACAGAGGGTAGGGCGTTTGCCTTAAACGAGGCTGACCATAGTTCCATCCCCAACATCCCATTAGGTCCCCCAAGCACCGCCAGGAGTAATTCCTGAGCATAAAGTCAGGAGTAACCCCTGAGCATCGCCGGGTGTGACACAAACAGAAAAAAAAATAGTACTTCATAATTTCATATTTTGTTGAAATAGTATTTAATTTGTTACCATCCGTCTGTCTTCTAAATAGTAAAGCCTCAATATAATCTTATACTCCTGTCACAAGTATGAGGTGGAAGAATGACAGTTGGTGAGAACAAATGCTTATTTATAAGATTTAGACACACTTTAAAAAATTAGCATGCTTCATGACTTTTCAATCGACAGGTGTTATTGGCAAACCACACTGTAACTTCTCTAGGCAGAAATTTGACCCTAAATAAAAGCCATGCTCTATCCAAATGCAATAATTTGTGCTATACTGAATAGAATATAAGATTACATATAACATTCAAATCTATTTTAAAAAAATTAAGCCTGTGCTACGCGACATACAAGTCCTGGCTCTTCACTCAGGAACTACTCCAGGAGGTGCTCGGGACCATATGGGATGCCGGGATTGAACCTGGGTCGGCCACGCAAGGCAAATGCCTTACTCGCTGTGCTATCGCTCCAGCCCCAATATTTATTTTTATAAAAAATACAGAGGATCGTACTCATGTGAAAATTAAAGAAACAAGGCAAAAATGGAAAAGGTCCTATAAAAACAAATCCTTAGATTTGAAAATAATAGAGGTTACTGAGCATGTTTGTGTGGTCACTGTGGATAGCAGTGGAGGTATACTGGCACTTTTGTAATATGGCAGCATTATATCCCTAAGACAAACCCGTATATTCATTTAAGTCACTGTTGTTTTAAAACTTTAATAAAATAGTTTTGGGGAACATATGTTTGTTGAAAAATATGTTAAAAAATTAATGAAGTATAACTAAATGCTCAAGTACTATGTGTGATTTTGGACTGTGAGTCATAGAAATAGACGTACCACTGGGACAAGTTGAAGAAAGGACAAAATAAAGGAAATACACGAATTACAGAGAAAAAAAAAGGAAAGAATGAAAAAGTTTAAAGCACTCAGAATATTTATTTTCTTGACACTTCTCCAACTTATTCTCATTCTCTCTCTCTCCCCTCCCTCGATCCCACTCTCTCAATACACATAAATGCACACCCCCGAAAATGATACTTTCTGATTAATATAGACTTCTTTTCACCATTTTTCTTGATATACACTTAACATTTTAGAGAACTTCATTGTAGTGCTAATTCACTAACCAAAAATATGTAACTTCCATAAAGAGCCAGTTGCGAAACACTAAATTATTTAATGACAGAATTTTAGGGCAAGAAATTATTAATTCAGACATAGACTATCATTCCACTTTAAGCTCAACCAGAGAAGAAAAGTTGACTATACCATCTTTTATTTATCAACAAATGTACACATTATGTGTGCATAGGGAAATGAGACTCACAGACATGGGGCAGAGCTGCTACTGGCTCTCCCTGTGCCCAGCCGCTCACGAGGTGCCCAGGAGGGATGGTGGGTTCTAGCCTTGGCCCACCACCCCAGCAGAGCCTCGCAACAAGCCAGACGAACTCCCACTCCATGAGGGCCTCCATTTTCCACATCCGACTTCCCCTGGTCAGAACTCCACCCAGCAGACCAGCCTATCACAGCCCACTTGCACTGACGCTTATGGCCACGTGGTTCATCAATAAATGCTGGATTTAGAGATGACTACAAGAGTATGCTACCCACACGGCAGAGCCTGGCAAGCTACCCGTGTCATATTTGATATGCCAAATACCAGTAACAATTATAGACCTCATTCCCATGACCTGATGTAATGGTTTGAGGCTCTTTAGTTCCTGGAGCAAGCAGGTGCCCTTGGGCTCTACTTGCATGAGACAGGACATATGGAGATGTTACTGGTGCCCACTTGAGCAAATTGATGATGAACGGGAAGGCAGTGATACAGTAATATAAGGAAATGCTGTTTTTCATTTATTGAGCAAACAAATTGGTAAGAACATTATTTTGACAATGAAGAGTAAAACAAATTATTTACTGGTTTATATTAAGCTACCTGTCCGAATGCAAGGTGCCCTCCCAGTGGAAAACCAGCAGGACAGTTCTACTGTTCGAGAAGAGAGACATTCACGACATCGGCAATAATCTCCCCCATCTGCCTGTTGTCCATCATCTACAAGCTGTTTACATGAGTCATCCTGAACAGGATTAGCAGTACACTAGATGAAGGACAACCATGCGAGCAAGCAGGCTTCCGGAAAGGATTCAGCACAATCGACCATATCCACACAGTAACCAAGATCATCGAGGTTTGTAGGGAGTACAAGATGCCGCTCTGTCTCACGTTCATTGATTTACAGAAAGCCTTTGATGCTGTGGAGACTGAAGCAGTCATCGAAGCCCTAGCCAAACAGGGTGTTCAAACCCAATACATCAAGATCCTTCATGAGTTGTATTACGGATTCACCACCAGGATCTCACCATTCTACAAAGAAGTGATCATTAATGTGAAAAGAGGGGTTCGACAGGGTGATACCATTTCACCAAAACTCTTCAGTGCCACCCTCGAGAACATCATGCAACAATTAGAATGGGAAGGAATGGGAGTGAAGATAGATGGTCGGCAACTACACCACCTCTCGCTTCGCTGATGACATCGTTCTAATAACACCAAACATTAGCCAAGCGGCACAAATGCCTGCTGGCTTCGACCGAGAATGTGGAAAGATAGGTCTACAGCTGAATCTAAAGAAAACAATGTTTATGAAGAATGAACTAGTTCCTGAGGCCCCATTCACTCTCAATGGAACAAACATCTCTGAATGCAGCAGTTATGTGTACCTAGGTCGAGAAGTCAACATGATGAATGACCTAAAACCTGAGCTGTGCAGGAGGAAGAGAGCAGCATGGAATGCCTTCAAAGGCATCGAAGAAATAGCTAAAAGGACAAAGAACCTCCGGCTCGGGGCACATCTCTTCGACTCCACCGTTCTCCCTGCATTAACATACGCCTCAGAGACCTGGGCCTTACGGAAAGCAGGATGAGAATGCTGTTCGGGTCTCCCAGAGAGGCATTGAAAGAGCTATGCTTGGAATATCACGCCTCACTCAAGTGAGAGAAGGAATCCGAGTTCTGACCTCCATCGCTATTCCAGAATCAGGGACGCTGTCTCGTTTGCCAAGGCATCGAAAATCAGATGGGCTGGACATGTAATGCGATTTGGAGACAACCGCTGGACTAGAGCCATTACTGACTGGATCCCACGGGATTTCAAAAGATCACGTGGCCGCCCACGTACAAGATGGTCAAACTTCCTTGTAAAGACCCTGAAGGAATGGTTTGAGGCTCTTTTTATTCCTGAATCAACCAGATGCCATTGGGCTACATTGGCACGTGATAGGGTCCAATGGAAATGTTACTGGCACCCGCTTGAGCAAATCGATGAATAACGGGATTCAAGTGATCAAGTGATCAAGTGATATTAAAGTAAAATTAAAGTGTTGTTTACTATGTTTACTTAGCGATATACATACATGCGTTCACTCTACTTGTGGAGTATTGTTACTGAACAAAAACATGAACTATTTCCATAAACCTTAAGTATATTTATAATTGAAGCATTTTATGATAATGGTTTTCATTTGCTATTGAAAATTTAAGATTTACTCATATCATCTTATACAAAATTTACTTAGTATTTGTTATACAAGTCTAGAGAAATACAAGACAATTGAGAAAGAAAAGCAGTTATACAGCTAAAACTTTAGCATAAAGCATGTATTTTCTCGGAAAGTTTAGTTTGACACCTTTTTTATATGAGAGAAATGGATATTGAATGCTACAAACCCTATAGAAATTATATATAGGACCTAATAAAACGAGGATTTATTTAAGCTAACTAAACAAATATATTTATATCTATATTTCCAAATTAAATAAAGAGATGGGCATGTAGCCTGAAACCTTAATTGCAGTATTGCAAAATATTCAAATTAATTGCAAATAAAAAATTCAACTAGTTCAAAATAAACCCTTTCTTGCGCTTAAAAATTAGAAAAGATTATGAGTTTGTATATTATATATATATACCCATTATATATAAAAATGATAAGTAAGTTAATTGTATTAAAAAGATTATTTTTGGCATTTATTTTATTTACAGTATCATTTGGAAATTGTTACATCAGTTTTCATATATATAGATTAAATTTCTCAACCCATTTGAGTTCAGGTGATCAAAGCAATGAGGTACTAGCAAAAAACCCTTTCTTATGATAAGCACATTTATAGTTTTCTTGTTCAGTTACAACCATATCCTTTTTTTCTACCTACAAAATTATATATTCCATTTGAGTCAAGAGTAATTTTTTAATATTTAAGTCAATGCTACATTTTATACCATGGTCATATGCTGTAACAGCTCCTATATCATTCTACATATGTTTGATGATTACTTGCCACATACAAGAAGAGTTACGGGCTTTGAGAAAAATATAAAAAAGCAAAAAGTTGTATATCTTATCCCTGAGAATCATACATATTAGCTACAAAAGTTAATGAAATTTCTCCGGCTGGGGTGAAAAATGTCATCAACCTTTATTTATTCTCAAGAGGATGAAAAAAATCAAATATAATAATTATTTGCAGTTTCCATCTGTTCATAAATAAAGGGACAAAATTTGACAATAAAAAATAAGTATCAGGGTCTGCAGAGATAGTAAGGCAGTAGGGCACCTGCCTTGCAAATGAGCAACCCAGATTTGATCCTGCCATCAACATTTTTCTTGAGCCCCACTAGGTGTGATAGATGAGGGAAGAGTCAGGTGTAAGCCCTGAGTACTGCCAGTTGTGGTCAAAGAGAAATAAATATTAAATAGATAAATGAATAATTACATAAATAAATAGATAGATAAAGGAGATAGAAGATAGATAAATAAATAAATCATACTTAACATCATACTTGACCTCCTAGTTAAATATTTTTTAATTGAATCACCATGAGATAGACAGTTAAAAAGCGTTCATGATTGGGTTACAGTCATACAATGTTTCAACACCCATCCCTTCACCAGTGTATATTCCAACCTCCAGTGTCCCCAGTTTCTTCCCACCCATGCTACACCTCACCCTGAGTCTGTCTTTAGGGTGGACAACTCTTTCTCTCTCTATTAGTCATTATGGTTTGTGAAACAGGTACGGGGGGGTGGTGATCATATTTATTCCTTTACCTACTTTCAGCACAAAGTTCTTAAAATATTTTTAAGCAGGGATTTTTACTTGTTTTTGATGAAGTCATCCATATATCCATACAGGCCCAAACTATGTCTCTTTGTCTCCCCAAAGAGACAAGGAAAAAAGCTAGAATATGAAATGACAGTCAACTTTTGTTACAAGTAGAATAATTGAATGAGTTCTACCATTTGTAGAACTAAGACTGCATGAACTACAGAGAGATAGATAATCTGACATCCTTATAATTAACATAGAAATGGTTCTGACACTGACTGATAATTGAAAAGAACAAATTTAAGACAAAGACTTGGGGCCAGAGAGACAGTACAACCAGTAGGGCACTGGTATTGCACAGTGCCACCCTGGTTCAATTCCAGCAGCTTATATGGTCTCCTGAGTCACACCAGGAGTGATTCCCAAGCACAGAGACAGGAATGATCAATGAGCAGTACTGTCAAGGCCCTTTAAAATAAAATAAAAATGAGTAAAATAATTCAAGTATGTTTTGATCCTAAAAGGAAGAGATACCTAGCTTTGCTAGCCCTTAAAATAAGATACAAACAAAAATAACTACAAGAAAATGTATAAGTGTCACAAGGGGTCACAATCTCTATTTTAAAACCCTGTTCTTTTCAGTTTAATCTATACAGTGGATCCCATCAAGGGTCATTTCAAATTCTATTTTATCTTGATTTGTTTTTAACTTATATTGGAAATTTAACAAACTTTGTTCATGTTTGCCAAAGGATGATAGTGATAATCAACTTTTTTTTAAAACTAGAAAGTCATTTTCCCATTGCTCTTTAGCACTACTGAAGTTCCGTATTTCTACAAAAATTACTGAACAGAATTTGACATCAACATCTGCCAATTCCTCCAGAATTCTGAAATTAATTTGTCTAGCCTAGAGGCTTGTAATTTAAAACAGCCAGGTACCTTTGTTATGTCACCAATAGGACTTCAATTTCTTTAACAATGATTTTTATATCCTGTCAACAATAAAGATCATTCTCTTTGACAGAAAAGCAAAAAGCAAAATAAGAACTGAATGGTTCTGTAAATTTTTGCTATCACCTAATTCCTCACCATTTGGACTAAGTTTATCTCTTTATTCTTTTGTGACGAGAAAAGGGCTTTTATGATTTGTGTTGAAAAAGGAATTGAAAACTACTAGGAACATACCAATTTGTACTGACAAGCAAATACTCTATTTAGAGAAATATATTGACGATATTATTAATTGATAGATCAAATTTATAACAATAAGGAGTAAGGTGTGTTGCAAGTATATAAAATATTCATCTGAAACAATTAAACATCCAAGGTGACATCATTATAAAATGGGAAACTATGTTCTAACCAAAGTGTTCTTCTCCTTTAATTAATATACTCCACTGTGCAGCATTATATAAAAATAGCTTTGCAATGCAATGTTAGTTTCATTACTTTTACAAAGCTGTGATAAGAGACTAAAGAGACAGATGGCTTACAACAGAGCCAATGCAATAGGAAAACAAGAGCCTTTAATAAATTTCAAAAACCATAAAAATTCTAAATCGTTATACATCAGCTCTCCACTACTTATTTGCTTAAAACGTTAAGAAAGTAGTTGTTTCCATTTCCCTTGACATTGATTCTATGGGAAGTCTAAGTGTTCATGAACTATCAAATCCTCACAGCACTTGTACATTTTTGCTTTGGAATTTGACTACAATACTACAAGTTTATTAATAATGCAAAAAGTTCTTCAGAAAGAAGGAATTCACAGAATTCATTTTACAATCACTGCATATTACGCATAAAAAAGAACCATTTAAAAATAACAGAAAGAAAAACTAGTGTGAAACTAAATACTGGAGTTAAAGCAGAATGAGGGAGATTGATTCAGGTGAAATTCCAGCATTTCAGGATATACTACCCCCAAAATTCTGATATTCTAGTAACTTTTAAACATTTCTGGCTCATCATTCTTTTCTAATTGAAAATATCACAAGTTTATATCAATTATTTACATGTGAATCAGCAAGAAACTGTGATATTATGATCAGACTAATATTCCAATCTCTTCAGAGAGAAGGAATCAACAGAATGAGGGATAAAAGAAGATAAATTATTCTGTTACACAGAGCTATTTGAAGGTTGTGAAGCAACGACTTTAATAACACCCTGTAGACAAAATGTAGAAAGGATCAATACTTCCATTTTTATTGAGAATATAGCAACACCTTAATTTTAAGTAATTATGATTCAGAACTAACATCATAAGAAGAATTTATGCTACACTCTCATATGCATTTGATAAGGGTTACTTTATTATCAATTAATATTCTGTAAAGTGAGTCATTGCTCCCACTTTTTAGAATTAGAGAACATAAAGTATTAAGAAATTTACTCAAGAGTACAAGAGAATATGACAGTGATTTCCTTCATAAGACAAGGGACAGGAGTAGTGATGTGTTGCTTGGATGAATGGTGTCACAGTCTATTCTGCATCACCAGTCAACTCATGTATAACAAATATTGGCCACCCTATACTCTAATAGCTTTCAGTTTGACTGCCTTAAATATATATTAGACATGTAACATAGTCCATTCACAAAAAGGATAAAATTACTTTTTTGAGGGGGAGTGTGGTAGCACATCCTGCTTTGCTCTGGGTTTACTCCTGGTTTTGTGTTATAAAATCACTTCAGTGGGGTGCAGGGTATATATGTGGTACCTGAGATAAAATAAGGCTTGGAAACATGAGGCAAGCATCTTAACCCCTGTACTATCATTCAGCCTTCAGTATGAATCCTAGTAACATTCATAGAGACTTAAATTTTGTGCTACAAATAAGTCACAGATTTAAAGAAACTAAGATTTTTGTCTAGATGCAGTGACCAAAGCAAAACTAAAGTACACATACAAAAAAAATCAACCTTCAAGAATCATGCATCAAATGAGGAAGACAAAAATTGGTAGCTAAAAATGAAATAGCTTACTGCTAGAGCATTATAAGGAAAAACATCCAACCCATCAAAAAATGGGAAGAACAAATGAACAGAAAATTCCTCAAAGAAGGCTGTAAGCCATAAACCAGGTACTCAGGTGCAGGGCACAGCTTCTGCCTGCAGCACCCTCCCCTGTGCTAGGCTGATGGGGCACCCTGGAAGGGGAGCAGGTTCTGACCCTTGTCTTCCCCTCAGCAGAATCTCAGAGGCCGGAACACCTCTATTAACATAACCACAGCCATCCTCAAGGTCTGGACTCCACAGCTGGACACAGCTCTACACCCATGGCACGCAGGTGCAGAACACCCACATGATATCTCAAAATATGGTATACTCATCTAACTTGTATCCAATCATATCTCATTAGAAACCTAAGTGTGTGAACACAATGTGTGGTCTATGGGAACATAAAGAAAATTTCCTCTACAGTGGGATAAGATGGGAAATGGAGATTTAAGGATCTCCAATGACTTCTGTCTAAGACCATATTCACCTCTGTGTTTAGAGAAGTGGCCCCAACACACAGTATACAATAGAGTTTTCAATGTGTGTGTAGGACAATCTCAAATAGAGTTGAGATAAATGTGAAATAGGTGTCTGTAGGCGCAGTGATGATGAGTCCTGGGTTGCGGTGTTCCAGAAACCCAGAAGGTTAATCCAAGAACAGAACAACCAAGAAAAAAAAACAATGACTTTGTCATTATCATTCCCTTACATGGGCAGTAATGATCAACATAATTGATGCCAGCTCAGGGAGCAGGCAAGGGGATAGGGATGGTGTGGGTGGGAAATGGGTGTCTCTGATGGCAGTGGGGGCACACTGGTGATGAAATTGGTGCTAACCACGAGGCCTTTCTAACAACTGTATTGCAAAAAAGCTTTGTACTCTGTGAATCACGGTGTTTAAATAAATAAAATTTAAAAAATAACTTCCTCAAAGGCGAAAATGAAATAGTCATAAGGCATATGAAAAAAATGCTCTTCTTCACTAAACATCAGGGAGAGGGAGATGCAGTTCAAAACAAAAATAAGATATCATCGCATACCACAGACTGGCACACATCCAAAAAGCAAGAACAACCAATGATAGTGTGGATACAGGGAGAAAGGGACACTCATTCATTGCTGGTGGGAATGCCAATGGATCCAGCCTTTTTGAAAAACAATATGCACATTCTTCCAAAAAACAAAATGTTAATCACCCATTTGACCCAGCAATACCACTCCTGGGAATATACCCTGGAGGTTCAAAGACTCACAGCAAATACACTCTCTGCAACTCTACGTTCATTTGCATCATTGCAGCACTGTTAACAATAGCCAGAACTATTCACAATAGCCAAGTCAGAGAACTCACAGCTCTCTGAGTGCCAGAGAAGAGATGACTGATATAGAAACTATAGTGCATCTATAAAATGAATACTATACAATTATAGACCTCATTCCCATGACCTGAACAAATGGTTTGAAGCTCTTCATGTTCCTGGAGTAAGCAGATGCCCTTGGGTTACAGCAGCTTGCAACAGGATGTTGGAGATGTTACTGGTGCCTCTTGATCAAATTGATGAACAATGGGAAGACAAGTGATACAAGTGATACAGCTATTAAGAAAAATAAAGTTATTAAATTGACCTATTAATGAATGGACATGGAGAGTATTATGATGAGTGAAATTAGTCAGAAAGTAAAGGACAGGTAGAATGACTGCATTCATTTATGGGATATAAAGAATATCCAGACAACCGCTGGACTAGAGCCATTACTGACTGGATCCCATGGGATGTCAAAAGATCACGTGGCAGCCCACATACAAGATGGGAAGACTTCTTCATCAAGACCCTAAACGAACAGTTTGAGGCTCTTTGTATTCTTGAAGCAAGCAGATGTCATTGGGCTACACTGGCATGTGATAGGGTCAAATGGAAATGTTACTGGCACCCACTCAAGCAATTCGATGAATAACAGGGTGTCAAGTGATCGAGTGATCAAAAATATTATGACACTAATATCTAAGGTCAGGCAAAACAGGGGTCTGGAAGACTTGTCAATAGTTGGAATCTAATACAAGTGTGTGAGAGGCAAATGTTAAGAAAGAGAGAAGTTAAGAGGTTAAGAAAGAGAGAAGGGACCAATGCCAACAATAGTTGGAAATGACAACGCTAGCTTGGAACTGAGGATTCAAAACAGGTAAAGGTATTTACATGATAACCCCTCAGTGCATGTACTGCAAACCACAATGTGCAAAAAGAAGAGAGAAAAAGAGAGAGAAAGAGAGAGAGAGAAGAAAATACTTGCCATATACCCAGGTGGGGTAGGTGGAAGGGAAACTGGGAACTTCAGTGGTGGGAAATGTACACTGGTGGAAAGATGGGTGCTGGTACACCGTTGACTGAACCCAATCATAAACAGTTTTGTAGTTGTCTCATGGTGATATTACTTTGATTTAAATACAATGAAAAATGAAAACAGCTTTAAAGTGTGGGCCAGAGTTACAGCCCAGTGGGTAGGGCGTTTGCCTTGCACACGGCTGGCCTATGCCGACCTGGGGTTTGATCCCCAGCATCCCATATCATCCCCTGAGCACCACCAGGAGTAATTCCTGAGTGCAGAGCTAGGAGTAACCCCTGAGAATCGCCGGGTGTGACCCAAAAAGCAAAAACAAAAAGTGTATTCAGAATGATGTTGCAATTTATCTAAAACTTAGAGGTAGGAGAAATTAGTAGAAATTAACTGGTATTCTGAACTTGAAAGGATGAATAAGATTAGAGACATAAAGTGTGATGGGTGAGGATGTTGTGCAGGGCAAAGCATTTAGAAAAAAATCAAAATAAAAGAACAAGAGACTATTTGGGAGTTTGAAGGTATATTTCAATATATGCATATATACACATGATTATATTTATTTGGACCTAATTCCCAATGAATGAGACATTACTGGTGCCCACTCAAGCAAATCCATGATCAACAGGAAGACAAGAGATACAAGTGCAGTGACAGACTAAGGAAATTTAAAAATATTTGTTTTGGGACTGGAGTGACAGTCCAGCAGGTAGGGTGTTTACCTTGCATGGGGCCAACCTGGGTTGGATTTCCATCATCCCATATGGTCCCCAGCAGCAACAGGAGTAATTCCTGTGTGCAGAGTCAGGAGTAAACCTTGAGCATCGCTGGGTATGACCCATAAAGCAAAAAAAATAAATGTTTTCCATAATATTTCTACAGAAATATCCAATGGCAAAGTTGTGATTTCTTATACCTAACTCTTCCTTAGCAGCACATAAAAGTGGCTGTATAATTGGAAAATTCAGCTATGTTTCATTGTGAAAGTAAAGAAACCACATGGAAAAAATTTTAACTCATTTATGGAAAAATTTCCAGCAGCCAGTAATGATTGCAATTTAAGAACTTTCATAACAACTGCATAGCATACAGCTATAGATGAGGGCTCATTTGAATTTTATTTCATTTTCTGTCAAGATTTTACAGTCTTCTCCCATTAATTCAACACTCTAAGTCATATACATAATAATAAAAATCATTCACTGAAGAGCTGAAACCCAGGGTTGTATCTCAAAGGCAAAAGCCTACCTTGCAGGTATGGGGCTTGGAGTCAGTGTCCACAGGCTCCACCTTCACTGGCTTTATCCATGTGGCACTGGCATTGAGAGCCCCAGTACTACAAGTGTGCAGTATTTGGTGCACCACAAGTATGTGTAAGCCGTGCAACCCGAATGTGTGATCTCTGGTAAGTTCCCAAATCAGTGTCCATGCACTGCAAACCCATGTGTATACTCAGACATCAGACCCACCACCATAGCAAAAGCAAAATGGAAAGTAAAACTTTCCCAATCAGTCAGAGGAAATACCTCATTGTAAGAGGTTCATGGTTTGCATACTCAGTGATCACAGTTCAATCACCACTGAGGTATCCCAGTGGTCCCTATCATGGCCTGGCTTAAACGTTTCTGCAAAGCTAGATAGACACAAGCACTGGCCCATCATCTCCAGTGGACAAAGTATCTGTGGTGGAGGCACCTAGGCCTACTGAGCACTGCCCGAGAGCAACTCCTCCTCAAAGTCCCAAAACTGGTTTTTGTTTTTGTTGTTGTTTCATCATATTAATTTTGAAAGTAATATTGATACTAAATTAGAACTTTGATTATTTTTCCTTGCATGGGCTATTCTAGTGAATTAGTAGTTTCATATGGAAATTAGTTACGTTTTTGGTGTTGAAAATAAAACAAAAATATCCTAACCAAACGACATTTTAAAACGACATATCCAAATCAGGATGATAATAAAGCAATCTCCAGTTTTATTAAATAGCATAATTAGTACTATATTAATAAATTAAATGAGAGCATAAATATCTTTGTATAAGGCATATCAGAAGTAAATTGAGCCATTGAAGTAATTAGAATATTCTGATAGAATTCTGGAGGTTTTCAACTGTCAAAGATAAATTCAGTTTTATAGCACAATAAGGAAACAGTGCTGAATAGGAAGGCTGGATCATTGAAGTATGATTGTCACTTATTTCTCCAATATTAAGAATTAAAGAGGAAATTGTCTCAGAGTTCCTCATCTGCTTCACTGAAATAAATTTTTATTTCAGTTTACTTTGAATAAGACATGTAAAGGATTAATTTAATGTCCTTAATTGAGATGCTATTGGATATTAGGTACTATGCTAAGTGGCCTGTAAACAGAATAACAGCTGCACTAGTTTCTAAGGACTTCCATAACCGCATCATAAATGGGGTGGCTTAAACACACACACACACACACACACACTCATTTGCTCACATTTATGCTGTAAAACTGTTGATATAGTTTTTTCTGAGCCCTCATACCCTGGCTTTTAGATGATTGTCTTTGCCCTGTATTTTTTGCGTTGACTTTTTTCTCTGTCTTTTTCCATATCTAATTTCCCTGTCTTAAAAGACATGAATTTTTTTTAATCAGAACACATTCTAGTGATTTTATTTTTTATCTTATTCACTTATTTAAGAATGTTATAGGCTTACAGATGCACATTTTTAGATACCGAGGATTAATTAGGTCTATTTAATATATGAACTTTCGAGTACACAATTTAGTCAATAATAATAGTATTCTTTCTCTTAGGGATTTAAAAACAACAGTAAAATGGATAAAATAACTATAATTTAAGGCAGCATGACATAAAGGTTATCTCAAATTCAGAATCAGAAGGACATCCAAAAGTTTAAAAGAGACGGAAAAAACAGTGCAAAAGAGAATTAACATTTCAAAGCAGAAATTTTCAATTTGGTCTATCCCCCTCATTTTAGAAAAATACTCAAGAACAAACTGGAATTTTACCTTTTTTAAAAGAACAGAGGACCAGACCTATGGTACAACCAGTAGGCTTTTTTTTAACTGGTCGGATTCACACCAGGCATGCAAGAGACAAGGATTCAACACCTGGCATCCCATAAAGTCCTCTGAGTCCTTCCAGGAATGGCAGGAATGATCCCTGAGGGGCAGAGCCAAGCATTGCTTGGTGTACCCTCAAAAATAAATAAAAAGACAAACAGAATGTTCCCCCAAACATTTTAACTAAAGATATTACTACCCCTATGGATCATTCCAACAAAAACTGGGAAGGGTCAAAGAGTGCAAAAGTATCATTCATTTTGGAAAAACTGAATGTTGTTTTTATGAAGATAGGATATTGACAGACTTTTATGAGCATGTCAAAATGCACAAGAAACAAAACTATTGGAGTAGGCACTGTGTAGGTTATGCTTTTATTTCAATAACCAAATCATACTCTAATTGATTTGACATATTAGTGTTTAAGATGATAAAAGTCATCCATACATAGTGAAGTTGCAATGCAAAAAATAGTAGTTTCTTCCATATTATACAGAAAATATCACTTGTATCACTTGTCTTCCCATTAATCATCAATTTGCTCGAGCAGGCACCAATAACATCTCCATACGTCCTGTGACATGATACTGTGACCCAAGAGTATCTGCTCGCTCCAGGAACATAAAGAGTCTCAAACCATCCCATCAGGTCATGAGAATGAGGTCTATAATTGTTACTGGTATTTGGCATATCAAATATGACACGGGTAGCTTGTCAGGCTCTTCCGTGAGGGTGGGATACTCTTGTAGTCAACTCTAATCTCGAGCATTTATTGATGAACCTCGAGCATTTATTGATCACAGCCCAGCTCTTCTACTGGGGGAGCTCGGGTGAGAGGGAGTCCAGATGTGGAAAATAAAGCCTTCATGGTGTGGGAGGGTTCCTCTAGCTTCTTGCGAGGTTCTGCTGGGGTGGCAGGCCAGGGCTATAAACACAGTCCCTCCCAGGCGCATTGTGATCAGCTGGGCACAGGGAGAGCCAGTAGCAGCTTTTCCCCATGTATGTGAGTCTCTGAATCAGCGTACCTGGGCTGGGCTTGAAAAAGATTGCTGCAGGGGTGGGTCTCGATGAGCGGCTGTAATCAGCTCTTCTTCTGGCTAGAGCTCTAGCGAGAGGGGGAGTCCGGATGGATGTGGGAAATGGCGGCCCTCATGGTGCGGGGGGGGGGATGGAGGTTCCTTTAGCTTCTTGGAAGGCTCTCCTGGGCTGGAGAGTCAGGGCTAGAACCTGCCATCCCTCCGGGTGCCTTGTGATCAGCTGGGCCCAGGGAGAGCTGGTAGCAGCTCTGTCCTGTATGTGAGTCTCTTCGTTTTTTACTATTTCCAAATTAGCCTTCGTCTAGCTCTATAATTGCAAAAATGATCACTCTGCACTTTTTACCAATATAAAAGATAGCTGTTCCTTGTGGTGTTACAATTTTAAGTCTGGACATTATTTTATGATGGAAAAGTTGATTTTTAAAAACATTTATTTGCAATTCATGGAACTAAAAATATTTTCTGTTTAACATGACAATACTCATTGACTGGTATATCACAGATACAGAAAATATATCACAGATTATAAAATTAGACAAATAAAAATAGTTGCCTATTCTCACCCAAAATATTACTCACATTTGTGGGCAATTTTTAAAAGAAATAGAACAGTGAGGGAATTAGGATTGCCCCTAGTCACGTGCCCAAAGAAGAGGTAGACGATAAAGTTATGATAGTGGCTAAATCCTTGTAGGAAATTTATATATAAAAAGGGCCTTTAGGGGTGCTAAGAAGCTCTACATGGGTGCTGAGGAGCTTGTCTTTCATGCAGCTGACACTGCTTCCATTCATGAACCCCATTTGGTGGTATCAGCACTACTTGGAAGGATCACTGAGGATACTGTGATCAAACCAAAACTAAGCAGTAAAAAAAAATGAAGATAGTTCTGTTTTATTTGCCACTATTAATTTATGAGATACAATGATATTTTTAATTTATGCCTATTTAAGTTATCCATTAAAGACAAAAGGAGAGAAAAAACGTGACATTTTATTATCTGAAAGTAAAACTTATATTTAACTAACATTATTAATAGATACTACCTACTGAAAACAATAGCAAAGATAGCAATAACAACAAAGTTCTCTTAATTTTGATGATTTAATTTAAACATCATTAGAGAATAGTGAAGAGCCTGTATCAGATACCATTCAATTTTTTTACAATGAAAATGCTGCTTTCAAAGGAATCATAGTAAATGGGTGCTTTTATATAACTTCTTGCATTTGTCTTTAATAGATATACTGAATTTTTACTTACTAATTAAAATCATGAAAACTCAGTAACTAACACTCAAACAGGTGATATTAAATGCAGCAAAGGAACATGATTTTGTTCAAAGATATTGTTTCAGGTGCACATTAATTTTTCTATTTAACTGACATGACAATCATTTAAGCTTGTATCACAAAATGTTTGGAAGATATACAAATCCCACCTATTTTGTCACTGAGTACTGTCATGTTAAACAGAAAGTTCAGTTCCATGAATTGCAAATAAAATTTTAAAAACATCAAATTTTCCATCATGAAATAATGTTGGGACTTAAAATTGTAACACCACAAGGAACAGATACCTTTTATATTGGTAAAAAGTGCAGAATGATCATTCTTGCAATTATAGAGCTAGGTGAAAACTTAATTTGGAAACAGTACAAAATCAAGAAAATCATCTTGCATGGTTATGCTTATTTTTAACAATCTGTCTAGAAGAGTTATGCTACATCTACAGTCTGATTTTTCCCTAGTGTTGGGAGGCTCTGAAATGTACACAAAAGTAAATTCTGCCCTAAATCATTTAGAGGTTACTCCAGTAGGGGGAAAAATAAAAGTTAAGTGAAACAGATTTAATTAAACAAATGTTTGTTAAACATCTAGAGTGTATCAAACATTAATTTTAACACTATAGTCTAACAAAGAATCTTCAACTACAGATGTGACTGTGTGTTCTTGTATACTATGCATGTAAAAACCTATCCAATCCCCAATTGTTGGCCGCTTCTTTTTGATGCCATTTTTTTCCATTAATATTTTATTTGAAGGGCTTTATTTTTACATTAAAAAATTCTCCTTTGGAATTGAATACCAATCCAATCAATGTCAACTTCATTCCATCAGTATCCTCAGGTTCCCTCCTATCCCCAAAAATGTCTTCTTAAGAGGCACACTTAAAATTTAAATATTGTATTTTGGGTTATATGGTAATGTTAGAGATTCAAATATCTCCCTGGAGAGGTAAATTCAGTTCTGTAGACCAGTTTTCAGGTACTGTTGCATCACTTATTGTATAAAATCACGATCACGATCTTCCCGTTGATCATCTATTTGCTAGAGCGGGCACCAGTAATATCTCCATATGTCCTGTCTCATGCCAGTAGAGCCAGGGGCATCGGCTTGCTACAGGAACATAAAGAGCCTCAAACCATTATATTAGGTCATGGGAATGACCTAATATAATTGTTACTGGAATTTGGCATATCATATACAACACGAGAAGCTTGCCAGGCTTGTCGAGGGGGAGGCAAACTCTTTTAAACACCTCCAAATAAAGCATTTATTGATGAACCGCGGCTGCAAAAAAGCATTGCTTGAGCGAGCCGGGCTGTGATGGGCTGGTCTGCTGGGTGGAGTTCTGACGAGAGGGAAGTCCAGAAGTGGAAAATGGCGGCGCCCGTGGAGTGAGGAGGCGGTGGTCTGGCTTGTTGTGAGGCTCTGCCGAGGTGGTGGGCCAGGGCTAGAACCCACCATGCCTCCCGACTGCCTCATGAACGGCTTTGCACAGGGAGAGCAAGGAACAGCTCTGCCCCATGTTTGAGAGTCTCTGGACCATGGGGCTGGAATGATAGCCCAGCGGTAGGGCATTTGCCTTGCATTGTATAAAATATCCCATAAAAATCCCTCTTAAGGATTTTTAACCCAAATTATATCTATTAAATACATGTGCTCAGAGGTAAGAGGTTGCCAACAAATAATTAATACAATCAACTATGAGGCTTACTTTAATTATTTATACTGAAAGTCACTATCACTATATCTAGCTATGGACACTAAAATGATATTAATAATATACTCACTGATGCATATCTAAGATAATACTAAATGTTCTTCCAACTAAACCCCTCATAAGCACATATTTAGTAAGTAGTATTATATTTCTATGAAAGTATGAAATTTAGACATTTTTATAATCTAACACTAATTTAATGCTTTAAATGTTTGAACTCATTTCACATTATCATACTGATGAATTCCTGTGACTTAAATAATTATTTATTTTGATTTTTTTTTTTTTTTTTTTTTTGCTTTTTTGGATCACACCTGGCAATGCTCAGGGGTTACTCCTGGCTCTGAACTCAGGACCTACTCCTAGCGGTGCTCAGGGGACCATATGGGATGCCAGTGATGGAACCCAGGTCAGCCGCGTGCAAGGCAAACGCCCTACCCGCTGGACTATCATCGCTCCGGCACTGATGGCTTTTTGTTTTTTAATTACATTTTTATTATACCACTATGAGATATACAATTACAAATATGTTCATGATTGAGTTTCAGTCATAAAGTGTTCCAGCACCCATCCCTTCACTAGAACCCTATTCCCACCACCAGTGTCCTCAAATTCTCTCCCACCTCCCCCAATCTGCTTCTCTAGCAGACACTTTTCCTTCTATTCTCTCTCTAAATTTAGGCAATTTTATCAGTAAGATTCTTGATCATCTTTACTTTATCTCTTAAAGTCAGGCTAAAAAGTCTCAAATCTGATTTATGTTCACAACATCAAAATAAGACTACTAATCATGTTTTTAAGTCCTAAATAATAAATTCTAACAATCATTTTTGTAGTATAACTATTGTTTATTCAACTAAGAATATCTTGAGTGAACTTGTCTGTTGGTACATGGAATTATGTATCATAAATCCCAATCACATGCCCAAACTACTTTTCACACATGTGAGTAGAAGCAGTAATTCAAAAATCAATTATCAATTCAGTAATAATGGATTATTGGGGGGAGTTTATTCAATCATTTTTGAATGTTTGCTTTCTCCCTATCTTTGATGATATATTAAACTGATATGAACAGTGTTTTCACAGTGACTTTTGAGGCATGTACCATCACTCAAAACTATAATTATATGGAATCTAAGAGTAGGAAAGAGTTGATAACCTTAGTAAGACTTGATTTTAGCTAATGGCATCAAAGATCATAGTTGCAAGTCATCATTTGATTTTCCTGATAAGGTAGAACTTCTTTTCTTTGTAAAGGACATGTGGGTTAGTAAGCCCAAAATCTCAATTCAAATTCCTCAAACTGACACGAAATTTCTATTGCTATACTTTGTATATGTCAAATTTGCACTTTAATTTATAGAGGTGAGTATAAAATGTGGATTTTATTTTTTCCACTTCTAGTAGAAACTTAAACATTGTTTATAACAACTACTTCTATAAGAATGATTTTCAACATCTATAATTAGAGTTCAGGAAACCTGACGTATTCAATGGTTCTACTATTTAAAGTTATAAAGGAATGACACTTTCTTATGCATGTTCAGGACATTATACAATGTCACCTAATGACTTTTGGAAAGCAGGTTCAGGACTTTATACAATGTCTCCTAATGGCTTTTGAAGAGCAATATTCTGGCCCTATATTTCTGATAAATTTTCAGTCCTTCAAACTCACCATTTGCTTTTAGAAGTTGCTGCGATGCTATTTTAATCTTTCAAGATAAAATTTAACAATTCAGTTCAACTTTCTTAAAGTAACTTCTCTCAAGAACCTGGCATGTCAGTAGTATTAATGACATAACATTTTGTTGAATAGTCTTGAAATCTGATATGCATTTAAGAGTTAGTTCTCTGAAAGTAAACATTCTGCAGTGTGGATTTTCTTTCATTTACTAGCAAACTGTCATGATCAAAGTTGATATTGAGTACAATCTGACTCAATTAAATATTATTTGATATTTCAGTTTTAATGCTATAGTTTTCACATCTTAATGCCCCAAAATGACTAAAATTTCAACTGGATGTAGTTATAAGAGATAAATAAATATAAATTTACTAATAATTGGTTATAACTCTACCACCTATTGTACCTTTATAGATGTCTTTTACTATATTCATAAATCTATATTGTATTGGTCATTTTATCCAAAACCCAATTAACTCTAAAATCAGAAAATGTATCCCAATATACTGCTATTCTTTGCTCTATATAGAGATTTAAGAGTACTTCCTTATTTACTTAACATTGATCCTGCTAACATTTTATGCAATTATTTAGTATTAAGTTTTCTGTTTTGAAGATATGGCTGTGCTCAGGATTTATTCCTGTCTCTGCACTCAGAGATTAAATCTAGAAGGAATCAGGGAACTATTTGGGATCAGCCACATGTAAAAGTGAGCACCTTACCTGCTGTACTATCACAAGCTCTAGTGTTAACAGCTTTTATTAAATATTTCTTCAATTAATACTATTTATTTTAAGCCCATTATTTTCAATTAATAACAATTTAATATAATTTATAAAAGAAAAATTAAAAATCTACATATTTTCATATTCTGTACTCAAATGTTTATGATGCATTTGTAGAGACTACATATGATACTAAGTCAGCAACAAAGAGGACTTTGTTAGTGTAATATTATTTTTCTTCAGGGGGTATCTCCCAGTCTTTGGTTAGTGGAGCTGGATTACTTCCAAGATATTTGGTCAATTATCAGGACAGCTTTATATGTGTCAAGGATATTCTCCATATTGCACCACCAATAAATAAAATTCAAAAGATCTGCACAGGAAGCCATAAAGATAGTAAAATGGGTGGAGTGCTTGCCTTACATGCCTCAGCCTCAGACCTGGGTTTTATATCAGGAACTCTAATGGTCCCCCAAGCCTGCCAGGAAGGATTAGGATCCCTAAATCCAGAACCAGAGGAAAGCTCCCAGTATAGCTGATTGTGATCCAAAAAACATATACACTACACACACACACACACACACACACACACAAATACAAATGGCACCTTAATGAATGAGGAAATATATTTGCACAACATACATATCACAAAGGATTAATATTCAAAAACATAAATCATTCACAGACTCAACCAAAAACAAAATAGGCAGAAAAGATGATAGGCCCTTCTTCAAATAATATAGAGAGGACCAAAAGATGTATCAAAATAATGTCCACCATCTCTGATTGTTAAGGAACTCTAACTCAAAATGAGAGTGAAATACTTCCTCACACCAATGTAAATGGTCATTTTCAAAATGATTAGAAACAAACTGTTCTGCGATGAAGTAAAACAGCAGCCTTTATTCACTTCTCATTGGCATGGAAACTGGTGAAGCAACTATTGAAAACACTATAAAAAGTTCTTAATAATGTAAAAAAAATAGAATTAGCATATAACAGAGTACTTCTATGTGCTGGCTTCTATACAATGAATTTGAAAATATGTGTGTACACTACAGCTACTGACATTTACTGTAGCCAAAATCCACAGACCAAAGCAATAGTATAGCTGGTAGGGCACTGGCCTTTAGTGTGATTGACCTGTGTTGAATCTCGAGCATATCATTTGGTGCCATGAGCCCACCAGGAATGATACCTGAGCACAGATCCAATCACTTGTATCACTTTTCTTCCCATTGTTCATGGATTTGCCTGAGTGGGCGCCAGTAACAGTTCTATTTGTTGGGAATGAGGTCCATTATTGTTACTGTTTTTGGCATATCAAATTCACCATGGGTAGCTTGCCAGGCTCTGCTGTGGCTCTGGGTTAATCACAGGGGCCCTGTTCTTTTCTATGTCAGACCATCAACCATCTAGGGCCCATGGGGAAGACCACTTAGTGTAGACAAGCCTGTATCCTGTCACCTGCTGATGCAGCAGGGCACCACAGCCACACCTGCAACACCTCGAGGGGCAGACAGATCCAATCGTACTTAGGATTACAAGGTGCCTCCCCACTCCCTTTCTGCCAAAACAACAAGTAAAACCATACAGTAGTAAACTATGGTGATCCAGGTGGTCAACATCTAATGAGTGGAATTAAAACATGTGGTAAGTATTAACAATGGAATACTACTTAGCTATAAGAAAAGATAGAGTGATTCTTTGCTACAATTTGGATGTAATTAAGTAATGTTAAACAAGACAGAAAAAAATGAATGTCATATTATTTCATTCATGTGGAATATGAAGAAAAGAAGCAATGAAAAAAAAACAAATTCTACCAACAAAACTGAGTTTATCAAGTAGTGGCATGAAGGGTAGCAGGAGTGAGTGTGGGGGGGGGTGGCAAGGCCCAAGGAGAGTGGTGTAGGGTCTTGTCCTTCATTCATCAGTATGGTAAAGTAACACAGTGTATTTGAAATATAAATATTATTACTATAGTAAGCTACAGTATCACAGTTAAAAATAGAGTGTATAATCAATTGGACATGGGTGGAAAAAAATTAAACAATCCTATATAGCCGAGCTTTCTTTCTAGGAACACTATCTGCAACATTATACTATATACAGTTAATTATGGTCAGCATTATCTTATTTAAGAAAGTTAACAGAAGCAAATATATGAATTGAAAGATAAAAACATACCGGATACTGCTAGGAAGTCATCAATACTTGTGATGTCATCTACAGCTTCAGTGAGGACATGGATGTGACTCTCCCATGTGCGTTTACACATCTCCATGTTTTTTCTGACCACTTGACTTTTTGGGTTTTGATGCCAAAGCAAGTGCAGCATTAATAATCTGTAAAGATGTAGAATTTTCATGGTTTATTTGATAATATTTACATTTTGCAAGTTACAGATTTCATTTTTTGTGCTGCCCAGGGCACATTCCAGGACCTGTGCTCAGGAATCATTCCTGGGAGGGTCTGGGGGCTATATGTGATACACAATTCAAACCTGGGATGGTTGTATGCAAGGCAAAAGCTCCACTCACTTAACTAATGCTCCAGTACCAATAGATGTCATATATATATATATATATATATATATATATATGTATGTATGTATGTATTTCAATAGAAAAAAAATAAAATATGTTAGTATTTCCTTGATTTCTGTAGCAATTTAATTTTGGGAAATAATTTAATTATTATTTATTGAGTGCATTTAAGCTAAAATATACTAAGACTTTTACCATATACAACAACAATTGTTAACTGCTAATATGGAGTTTGTAACAGCATACGACTATCATCCCATTCAATAAACTATACAGGCCATATGTATATAATGGTCAATAGACTTTCAAGAACAGAGAGATCACATTCAGTAGAATTTCTAAATGAAGAATTCGGGAAAGTTAAAATTTTCACTAGTCATCGATTTCATAATATGCAATTAGGCAATAACCACTACATGCAAAGCACAGAAACAAAAGTTCTGACTCCTTGAGGACGCATAAAACCAGGAGTCATACTTAATGAAATATTTCCAATTTATTCTTGGTTGTATAAGCACTGTTTCACTTTTTTTAGAGAAATGGAAAAATAATATTATATTTATATAATGGTCTCAGAGTGGTGGAATTTCCATTCTTAATTTTTTTGTGTGTAACTGAACATTTGTGTTGACATTTTGAGGTGAATGTTTTATTTTTGTACTTAGACTAAAGTGACATTTTAAAGAAATATCATTGTTAATGTTTTTTCATCAGTAAAGAAGACAATGTTTGAGTATTGATAGAAAAAGAGGGTTCAGACATTAGAAGTCAATTCAGTGCAGACTTGTACAAATATTTTGATAGTATTAATTAGATTAGATGTCAACTTTCAATTATAATAGCTGAATTTGCAATGATTTTTTGGCTCTAAGCACAAATTTCAAAA
This sequence comes from Cryptotis parvus, assembly GCA_021461705.1. Lineage (NCBI taxonomy): Eukaryota > Metazoa > Chordata > Mammalia > Eulipotyphla > Soricidae > Cryptotis > Cryptotis parvus. The sequence continues at coordinate 57,864 of JAJIBD010007588.1, read as the reverse complement.
AAGGAAACTAAAGAAGTGGAACTGAAGTTAATAAAGAAAGTTGTCACTCATTTAGTCATTTGTTATACATTATTTTATGCACTATAGGAACAATTATCATTGGACCCTTAAAAATATTTTTCAGACACTCCCCTTACCACCCCCACTTTATTAACTCACCCATAGGCCCTGCTCAATGAATTCCCAACTAAATCTCAAAAGAGATAGAAACCAAGCAGCTAAAATTAATGGAAACATTGGTTCTCATGGTCAATTAATTGACCCAGACAATAGATCCTGAAGTCTTTGGACCACCTGATCACTTATGCAGCCTTGCACCTCTTGTTTCCTCAACTCTGAAATTCCAGTAGATGTACACCAAATTAGAAGGAAAAGTAACACGAAGTCAACTAACAAACAAAATCAGTAACAAAGAAGATTCAACTATCAAAAAACAGCTTAGTAAACTATTAGACAAAAAACTTAATAACTCTGTGATAGATATAACATTGTTCACATTAAACATTAATGTCTTAAATAGCATTTGTGTCTGGGGCTCCCAAGGATATATTTCCAGTGTGGTTTGCTGGGCCATATGGAAGCTCAGTAACTACCTTTAATTTAAGAATGCCCAAATCATTTCCCAAAAGACTGGGCCAATCAGTATTCCTACCAGTAACTAAGGAGAGTCCCTTCTCCCAGCATCCATGCCAGCATTGTTTAATTTTTCTCTTTTTTAGTGTATATCAGTCTCTATAGTGTAAGATAATATCTCATTGTTGTTTTGATTTGCATCTCCTGGTGATTAGTAATGTAGAGCATTTTTTCACATGTAAATTTCTACCAATGTTTTTTTATATTTTGGATATTAACCCATTATGAGTTGGGTATTGCAAAATTTTCTTTTTCCCACTCAGTGAGCTAACTTTGTACCTTGTCACCATTTCTTTTGAGCTGCAGAAGCTTTTTAGTCTGATATAGTCCCATTAGTTCAGCTTTGCTTCCACTCGCTTCGTTAATGGCATTGTTCCTTCAGTGTTATAGAGGGTCCTTCCCCCATTTTCCTCTATCACTTGATCACTTGACATACTGTTATTCAACGATTTGCTCGAGCAGGTGCCAGTAACGTTTCCATTTGTCCCTATCACATACAGTGTAGCTCTATGGCATCTGCTTGCTCTAGGAATACGAAGAGCCTCAAACCATTCATTCAGTGTCTTGACGAAGAATTCTGACCATATTGTAGGTGGGCACCCATGTGATCTTTAGATGTCTCGTGGGATCCAGTCAATAATGACTCTAGTCCAGTGGTCCTCTCCAAATTGCATTACATGTCCAGCCCATCTGATTTTTGATGCCTTGGCTAACGAGACAGCATCCCTGACTCTCAATCCTCAATGGAGGTAGGAACTTGGATTCCTTCTCTCACTTGAGTGAGGTGTGACATTTCAAGCACAGCTCTTTCGATTCCTCTTTGGGGGACCCAAATAGCGCTCTCATCCTGCTTTTGTAGGGCCTAGGTCTCTGAGGCATATGTTAATGCTAGGAAAACGGTGGAGTCAGAGATGTGCCTGTCCTTTTAACTATTTCTTTGATGCTCTTGATGGCATTCCATGCCACTCTCTCTTCTTCCTCCTGAGCAACTCAGGTTTTAGGTCATTCATCATGTTGAGTTCTCGACCTAGGGTGCACATAACTGCTGCATTCAGCGATGTTTGTTCCATTCAGAGTGAATGGGGATTCTGGAACTAGTTCATTTTTCATGAACATAGTTTTGATGAGATTCAGTTGTAGACCTATCTTTCCACACTCTTGGTCAAAGTCAGACAGCATTTGTGCCGCTTGGCTAATGTTTGGTGTTATTAGAATGATGTCATAGGTGAAGCAGAGGTGGTGTAGTTGCTAACTGCCTACCATCACTCCATTGCTTCCCATTCTAATTTTTACATGATGTTCTTGAGGGTGGCGCGGAAGAGTTTACATGAAATGGCATCACCCTGTCGAACCCTTCTTTGACATCAATGATCACTTCCTTGTAGAATGGTGAGATCTTGGTGGTGAATCTATAATACAGCTCACAAAGGATCTTGATGTATTGGGTTTGAACTTCTTGTTTGACTAGGGTTTCGATGACTGCTTTGGTCTCAACAGAATCAAAGGCTTTCTTTAAATCAATGAGTGTGTGACAGAGAGACATCTTCAACTCCCTACAAACCTCAATAAGCTTGGTACTGTGTGGATATGGTCGATTGTGCAGAATCCTTTTCAGAAGCCATCTTGCTCACATGGTTGTCCTTCATAATGTTCTGCCAATCCTGTTCAGGATGACTCGTGTGAATCGGTTATTGATGACTGAAAACAGGCAGAGGCAGGAATAACGCCTGCACATTGCTGGGTGTGACCCAAAGCAAGAAAGAGATCTGAAAAGAAGTCATGGATAATCTTCTCCATTGCCTTTCTGGAAGATGTGATAGATCCATAAGGACATTAGAGGGCAATCATCTTGGTCTTTAGTTGGTGAAGGACAGGTGGGCTTGTGAATGCCTTTTCCAGTTTCTGCTGCATTGGCCAGTATTGCTGCTCTTCATTCTTTGAGGCCTTCCTTTATCACTTCTCTGCATTGCATTGAGAGCTTGGACATTAGCATTGGTTGCCTGAGGCTTGCGCCTTGCCACATTGGTGAAAGGGTCTAGAGTTTTTGAAGACAGTTTTCTTTTGTGGCTTTGTCTCGGTGTTCTTGTACAATCACAGAGGTGCTGAACCAGTCGGTGGTATTCTTCATTGATGCCATCAATAATATCATCTTCATGTATTGCCGCAATGGTGCCAAAGAGTACCCAATTGGTGGTCATTCTGAGAGTTCTCTTCTTAAACTTTGCAGCCTTTTTTCCCCATTGCGTGAAATAGAATTTTGCATAAAGGAGATGGTCGTCCGATACTGTTTGGAATTTTGGGATGACAGCAACATTGGTCAGGCAAAACCATCAATTGAATATGATGTGGTCAATTTCATTGTGGAATCTCCACCAGGAGATTCCCTGGTGGACAGTTCCACAATGAAATTGACCATAATTTTTCTCCATAATCTTATTTATTGATGTCTAATATTGAGACCTTTAATCCATTTTTATCTTACTTTTATGGCTGGTGCTAGAAAGAGATCTGTATTCATTTTTTATGGAGCATTCTAGTTTATCCAGCAACACTTGTTGAAGAAGTTTACTTGCTCTAATTCAAATTTATTGCCCTTTTATCAAAGGGTAAGTGATCATATATTTGAGGGTTTTTGTCAGGATATTCAATCCTGTTCCATTGATCTTTGGGTCTGTCGTTATATCAATAGCATGTTGTTTTGATTATTAGTGCTTTGTAGTACAGTGTGAACTTGGAAAGTTGATGCCTTCCATCTTCTTTTCCAAAGGATTGCTTAGCTATGCATGCAGGTTTATTGTTCCACATGAACTATAGGAGTGTTTGGTCCATTTCTTTGAAAAAACGTCATGGGTATCCTTATAGGGACTGTATTGAATCTGAATAATGCTTCAGGGAGTGCTATCATTTTTACAATGTTAGTCCTCCAAATCCATGAGCAAGGGTTCATTGCAGTACTATTCACAATAGCCATATTTTGTAAACAATCTGAATGCTCATGAATGGTTAAGAAAACTATGTTACATCTAATTATGAACTATATCACAAACATAATAAAAGCAGGTATTAGGAAAAATGAAGCTATGAATTTACTTATAAATGGATGGACATGGGCAGTATCGACAGCATCATGCTGGGTGAAATGCATCAGAAGGAAAGGAAAGACAGAATGATTACACTCATTTGTGGAATATGAAAAATATTAATGAGACTAATATACAAGGACAGTGAAGCAAGGGCAGGAGGAGTGGTCCACCATAGGAAGTCTGCCTCAATTGTGAGGGGAGAAGAAAGTTGGGATAGAGAAGAGACCACTATGACAAAGATAGTTGAAAATGATTACTTTGGATAAGAACTGCATGCTGAAAATTGCTAAAAGACAACCATGATAACTTCTCAGTATCTGTATTGTAAACTACAATGTATAAAAGGAGGGAAGGAAAGAGAGACAGATAGAGAGAAAGAGAGAGAAACAGTGTGAGAGAGACAGAGAGAGAGAAAGAGAGAGAAAGAGAAAGAGAGAAGGAAAGTGCCTGCCACAGAGATAGGCGGGTAAAAAGCAGGGGCAGAAACTGAGGACATTTGGTAGTGGAAAATGCACACTAGAGGAGGAGCAGGATGTTGGAAACCCAACATGAACAGCTCTGAACAGCTCTGTGACTGTGTCTCATGTGATTCAATAGTTTAAAGAAAATAAAAATAATAAAATAATGTTTTATATTTATTTATTTTAATAGTGGAACTTTGTTATATATATGATCAATTTCAACTCTCAAATTATATCAACAGCTGTTGCTTTTGTCTACTTTAAAATTAATTTAAAGGTTAAAAAATATTCTGTGGTTCATAATAATAATAGTAATCAAAAAGTCTTACAAACATAAAAACCCAGGTACAGATACATTTACTAGTGAATTCTTCCAAATCTTTAAAGAAAGTTTAGAGGATTGGCAATAGGTCATTTAAAGAACCTATTGCCAATCCTTTCTAGCTTTTCCAGGAAATTGAATAAATAGAAACACTTGCAAACAGTTTCTATGAGACACATATCACCCTGATACTCATATCTGACAGAGACATCAAAAGAAAAGAAAATTATAGGCCAATATCCCTGATGAACATAGATGCAAAGATCTTCAACAAAATACCAGCAAATAGAATGCAAAGACTCACCAAAAGATAATACGCCATGACTAAATACGATTTAATCATGGGGATTCAAGGATGGTTCAACATTCACAAGTCAATCAATATAACACCATATCAATAAAAGGAAAAATAAAAACCATATGATCATTTCAATAGATGCTGTGAAAGCATTAGACAAAATTCAGTACCCATTCACGATAAAAATTCTCCACAAAATGGGAATTGAAGGAACTTTTCTCAATACAGTCAAAGCCGTGTACCACAGGCCCACAGTAAGCATGATTCTCAATGCAGAAAAACTAAAAGCCTTATCCCTAAGATCAGTGACAAAATAAGGTTGGCCATCATCACCACTTCTATTCAACATAGTACTGGAAATACATGCTATAGCAATTAGGAAAGAAAAAAAGGCACTCAGGTCATCCAGATAGGACAATAAGAAGCCAAAACCACTATCTGCACATGACATGATACTGTACTTTGAGGACCCTATAGTCTTGACCACAAAACTCCTCGAAACAATAGATATGTATAATAGAGTGCAGGTTACAAAATCAATATCCAAAAGTCCATGGTTTTCCTATAAGCAAATAACAAGACAGAAGAAAATGATATAAAAAGAACAGTCCCGTTCACAATCATGCCTCAGAGAATCAAGTACCTCGGAATTAGCTAAACAGAGAACATAAAGGACTTGTACAAAGAAAACTACAAAACTCTGCTTCATAAAATAAAAAGAGGATATGCAGAAATGGAAACTCATCTCCTGTTCATAGATTGGGATGATCAAATTGTCAAATGACAATAATTCCTAAAGCATTATACAGAGTAAGTGCAGTCGCTATAAGGATACCCATCACATTTTTCAAAGAAATTGAGCAAACAATATTGAAAATCATATGGAAAAATGTCTGAGAATAACCAAATCAATCCTTGTGAAAAGAAAATGGGAGGCATCAACTTTCCCTTCTTCAAATTGTACCACAAAAGCAGTAGTAATTAAAACAGTATGGTATTGGAGTAAAAACAATATCCTGACACACATCGTCAAATGTATGATCATATAATCTTTGATAAAATAGCAAAAATTATGAAGTGGAAAAAGGAAAGCCTCTTCAACAAGTGGTACTGGAAAACTGGGTGGCTACATGCAAAAAAAAGTACTCAGATCTCTGTCAAATGCCATGCACAAAAGTCAGATAAAAATGGATTAAATATCTCAATATCAGATCTGAATTCATTAAGCACATCAAAGAAAATATAAGCAATCCACCACAACCTTGAAGCTAAAGGCATCTTCAAAGATGAAACACCGCTAACAAATCAAACGAAGAAAAGATAAACATACAGGACCATGTACCAGTCCTGGTAATGTACCCTGGGGTCCCAAAAACAAACAGCAGAAACACCATCTGCACTTTTATGTTCATAGCAGCACTATTCATAATAGTCAGAATCTGGAAATAACCTAAGTGCTTGAGAATGGATGCCTGGATAAAGAAACTTTGTTACATCTACACAATGGAATACTATTAGCTATTAGGAAAAACAACAATATGAAATTTGCCTATAAATGAATGGACATGGAGAGTATCATGCTGAGTAAAATTAGTCAGAAAGAAGAGGACAGATATAGAATGACTCGATTCATTTTGCAGGATATAAAAAAGAGTGATTGAATATTAGTGACACTAATATTCAAAGCCAGGAAAAATATGGACCAGGAAGACTTGTCAGTGGTTGCAATTTACCACAGTGAAGTTTGTGGGAATCAAAGGTTCGGTAAGATAGAGAATGTACAGGTGTGCTAATAATTCTTGGAAATGGTAACACCAGACTAGAACTGAGCATTGAACGTATGCAAAGGTATATACATGATAACCCATTGATGTATGTATTGCAAACCATGATGTGTAAGAAAAGAGAGAAGAGAGAGAGAGAGAGAGAGAGAGAGAGAGAGAGAGAGAGCCTGCAATAGAGGCAGGTTGGGGATTTGGGAGGGAATATGGGGACATTAGTGGTAAGAAATTTCACCAGTGGAAGGATGGATGCTGGAACACTGTATGATTTAAACGCAATCATGACAGCTTTGTAATATTATATCTTATGGCATTATAATAAAATAAAATTTTAAAATATTATCTGCAGTAGGTAATAATACCACACTGAAAATAATCTTCAAGCATAATTATTAAAAGTCTTTGATCTAGTAGGAATAAGCCTGAATTAATGAAAATATAAAGTATCAGCAACTCTCATACTTTAAACCGTATAGAGAAGTAAAGCATAGGGCATGTTTAATCAGAAACTGATGAACCACACACTAGTTTTTCTGATTCAGTTGATGGTGCACTGGTGCCTGCATATTCACTTTTCTGACAAGCTGCCAGGCAATAATCAAACCACTGTCAGAGACTCTCACTCAAAGCATCTATATTATGTAGGAAGTGCTATAATGAGGGACTATTGCACAGGGAAGCACAAGATATCATACGACAAACAAGAGAAAAGCACTTCATAATAAAACATATTCCTGTGGATCTAAATCTGTAAAAAATAAAAAGTGTTAAAAGTATTCAAGGTGTTATTATTATATATTATTTATTTACTACATGAGGGCCTCCATTTTCCACATCCGGACTTCCCCCTCGTCAGAACTCCATCCAGCAGACCAGCCTATCACAGCCTGGCTCATTGAGATCCACCCTGCAACAGTCCTTTTTAAATCCGGCCCAGGTTTACTGATCCAGAGACTCACAGACCTGGGGCAGAGCTGCTGCTGGCTCTCCCTGTGCCCAGCTGCTCACGAGGCGCCCGGGAGGGATGGCGGCGTTCTAGCCCCAGCCCGCCACCCCAGCAGAGCCTCGCAACAAGCCAGACAACCCCCCCCACTCCATGAGGGCCTCCATTTTCCACATCCGGACTTCCCCCTCGTCAGAACTTCACCCAGCAGACCAGCCTATCACAGCCCGGCTCGCATGGCTGCTTGCGGCCGCACATTTCATCAATAAATGCTGGATTTAGAGATGACTACAAGAGTAGGCTACCTGCACGGCAGAGCCTGGCAAGCTACCCATGTCGTATTTGATATGCCAGATACCAGTAACAATTATAGACCTCATTCCCATGACCTGATGTTAAATAAAGGATCAGGCTACAGGATCAGATAGCAAAACATATAAAACTCTATTCTACTCAATAACCAAAATCCTATATCTTATTTAACAAGTTTCAACAAACTATTGAACATACAGGAAAATTAGTTGCTTGAGTTGCTTGAAAATGTTTGTAAAAAATTATTTTATTTCTTTTTTATGAAAGATGAATAAATGAATTTTAAGAAAACACTGCTTTTAGAAATAATTACTTCAGAGCATTTTTTACTTCAATTTTAGAGTTTTATTAACCTGTGAACATTTTTTGTACACTGCTAAGGCTTTGGTATCTGGCAATTCATTGTCCTACTATTGGACATCTGTGTGCACAGTAGTGCTGAAATTATATCTTCACAGAGATATTTTTAAAGTACTTGTGAGAAACTTCAATAGGCATATAAAATCATGACAGAATATATTTTCTACCAAAATTCTAGTTCTGTTGCTGATCCAATTTATCTAACTTAACACTGAACACTGAGAAAACTTTAACCTACTTGACTCTAAAAGCAAACAAATTTCTGATGTGTTAACCTTGTGTAAGCCAGAGAAGTCTTCCAAATGTTATACCCATAACATACCATCTATATGTCTACAGAAGAACAAAAGACTGCTTTTTTGGGGTTTATTTGTTTTGAGCACACTCAGCAATACTCAGGCCTTGTTCCTGACTTTGCACTAAGTCATCACTCTCAGATATGGGGCAGAGCTGCTACTGGCTCTCACTGTGCCCAGCCGCTCATGAGGTGCCTGGAGGGATGGCAGGTTCTAGCCTTGGCCCACCACTATCACTAACTTCACTATCACTATCACTAACTTCTCGTTCATCATCGATTTGCTCGAGCAGACACCAATAACATCTCCATATGTCCTGTCTCATGCCAGTAGAGCCCAAGGGCATCTACTTGCTCCAGGAGCATAAAGAGCCTAAAGTTATAATATGTCTATTTGTGATTAATCTGTACTTTGGCAGGAATTCAAGTGTGGGATGGAGAGAAGAACATAAAGAAGCTCCAATACAGGTGGAGCGGTGGTATAAGTATGAGAATTGATGAATCCAAAATTGATGAATCTAGTAGGACAGCAATAGAGCTAATGAATCCAATGGAGGCTTGTAGTGGTCAGAAATTGAGAAGGTAGTAGTTTAAACATAACATAGACACAACATTAATCACAAACATAATGGTGGCTGCACATGCACACACACACATTTGATTGATCAGTAGAGCTGTTACTGGCTCTCACTGTGCCCAGTCGCTCATAAGGTGCCCAGGAGGGAGGGCAGTTTCTATCCCTGGCCCGCCACCCCAGCAGAGCCTCACAACAAGCCAGACGACCCCCACTCCATGAGGATCTCCATTTTCCACATCCGATTCCCCCTCATCAGAACTCCACCCAGCAGACCAGCCTATCACAGCCTAGTTCATCAATAAATGCTGGATTTAGAGATGACTACAAGAGTATGCTACCCGTACGGCACAGACTGGCAAGCTACCCGTGTCGTATTTGATATGTCAGATACCAGTAACAATTATAAACCTCATTCCCATGACCTGATGGAATGGTTTGAGGCTCTTTATGTTCCTGGAGCAAGCAGTTGCCCTTGGGCTCTACTTGCATGAGACAGGTCATATGGAGATGTTACTGGTGCCCGCTTGAGCAAATCGATGATGAACGGTAAGACAGTGACAGTGTGACAGTAACAGTGATTAATCTTGGAAAATGTTTTATCTCGCCTAAGATTAAGTTACAGGTATGGTTACCAGTGCCAGTGTTGTCTTGCTGAAGATGACTTGCAAGATGCCTATACCAGTGTTCCAGTAATCTGTTCCAGCACTCGAGACTCCTGTTCCCATGTTTGAGACTCCTGTTCCAGTGCTCAAGATATCTGTTCCAGTGTTCCTGAGACGTGATCCAGTGTTCCTGACAATTCAATGAGTTCCTAATCGTTTCAGAGAATCATTCATGTGATCACCACTATTGCTGTTCCAGAAGTAATCCCTCAGACTTTGTTCCAGACATGTGACTTTACTTAAAATATGGCATACTGACTCTCACTAATTATGGGCAGTGCAAACTACAGTCTGTTATAAACAGACAGCTAGAAACACTTTGTTACAAGCTTTGCTTTGGGTCCAGAAACAAGTTAGGATCCTGAAGCAATATGAAATATCACTTTGTAATTGGAAATACTCCTTTTTTGTTTAATTTTCTGTATGTGTTTGCCCAAATTTTTGAATTTTTTCAGTTTTATTTTAGTAAACTAAAGAAGGGGAGTTGTTGGGTGACATGCTCTGTTTTAAGCTCCAGTTACACTTAACTTGCAGTTCCTTACAGCTCAGCTAGGGAGACTTTGAATCAGCTCTGGCATTTGTGAAGCCAAAAGGTCCACCTGAAATGCTGTGTTTCAATAGAGTTGTTTACCTGCCTTCATCTCTAGAGAGCCCATCCCACGATGGACCAGGCTGTCAAGTTTTGGCGGGGTTCTATCTATAAAACAAGCTGGGAGAAAGAATAAAGACCCTTTTTGTCATTTTGGCATCCCTTGGCTTTCTGCCTCTCCTCTACGTCCTCTCCATTCTCTGTTGGACTTAATATGTTGTGGTAGTCATCTTGGCCTACATTTGGCCAGGGCCCAGCCCGGAACTCAGAGTCTGGTGTTTATCCTGTTCTTGGATTGTATATCAGAACCTGTGATAGTAAAGCCTTTTAAACCTGTGCCAGATTTCTGAGTTTTCATTCATTCCCTACCAGCTTCGGAGATAGAAAGGAACTCAATCCCTGGTATTTTGGGGGACCCCAGTGTCCCCCAACATGAGGACAGCTACTCTTTGGCTAAGGAGCAAATATATGAGGTGCAGCAATGAATGCTCATTTAATAAATGTTACTGAGAAACTGATCTATCACTTGTTAAAAAGAAACTCAGAAATATGACTAAAACCCAATCATGAACTCCATAACTGTATATCTCAAGATGATTCAATTAAGAAAAAAAAATTAGTTAACCAATAAAAAAGAACCCTCAAAAAGCCCTTTCTCATACCATATGCAAAAGTCAATTCAAAAAACAATGAAAGATATTGATATCAGACCTGAACCATTAATTATATTGAGAAAAACATAGGCAGACTATTTTATTTCATTATAGCTAGAAATATCTTTTACGATTTGATACCACTGGTCAAGTAGGCCAGAGCCTGGCAATTTACCCGTGTTTTATTTGATATGCCAAAAACCAGTAACAATTATGGACCTCATTCCCATGACCTGAAGGAATGGTTTGAGACCTTTCCTTTCTGGGAGCAAGCAGATGCCCCTGGGGTACACCTGCTTGCAACAGGACATATGGAGATGTTACTGGTGTCCACACAAGCTAATTAATTAACAACTGGAAGACAAGTGATACAAGTGATGTGTTGACTCTTTCACTTAATGCTTTTTGGAGTGCATCCATTTTGTAGCATGTAAAATTTTATTCCTTTTAAAGGTTGAGTAACATTCCACAATGTCTACATTACTATTTGCTTATCCATTGTTCTGCTGTGGATATTTCTGTTGTTTCTAATGGTTGGCTAATGTGACGAAAATATTGATTCTGCTGTAAAAATAGTGGGGAGAGCTGCCAAGCACTACTCAAGAGACCTGGGGATCACTTCACACTGTACTTAACCTGACTACACAGATCTGAAAGTTTTGTGCTTGGACTAACCCATAGAGTGTACTAAAAGACCATTGGTTGTGGAGGTCAGTGGGGTCACCCAGCAGTTTTGCAGGACCATGAAGGCTATTCAAAGAAGCATGTAAGGACCCTGCAGTATCAGAGATAAAACATATGTTTACTTTGCATTATGTCTCCAGGTCTGTGACAGTATCTTGCTGAATCCCAGTTCTCAAATGTTTTAGGTTTACCCAGAAATCCTAGGTCATCAGGTGATTCCAATCTAATTTCTGAGCTCTATATTCAGTTCTATTGGTGTATGAATTTTATGTCAGTGCCTCACTAATTTAATATATTTTATATTATATTTTATAATTAGAAAGTATAAAACGTTTATCTTTGGTTTGTTCAAGATGATTTTAGCCATTGTTAAATGAAAGCTTTTGTGGTTTCATATAAATTCTAAAAGCATTTTTCAAAAAAAGACTTGATACTCTGATCAGAATTGCATTTAATCTATAGATTACTCTGGTTAATATTGCAATCTTTCTTTGAATAATGTATTTTTATTTAAGATGCCTTACATTGAACTTTGGCCTCATGAGTACAAGGCAAGTGTTCTACAATTCAGCTACTATGTGGTTGTCAACTCTTCTTGAATCTTAAGGATCCATTAAAATGGATTGTCTTTCTATTTATTTATGTCATTTTGAACATCTTTTGGCAAAATAAAAATTTTACTTTTCTTTGTATGCATAATTATTGTTCCTTAAATTTATTCCTAAGTATTTTTATTATTTGTGATGTTATTAATACTGGATCTATTCTTTCCTTTCAGATTGTTCACTGTTAATATGTAAAAGCACAACATATTATTGTATATTAATTTAGTATCTTAGAATTTTTTCAGGTTGGTTCATTAGTCATACACTGTGCCTATGCTTAATCTTTTAGAGTTTTCTAAATATAAAATCTTGTCCCCTATGAAGAGTGATAATTTTACTTCTTCCTTTCCAATTTATATGCCTAAAGTAAAGAAAGCATTTTGAATTGGATTTGTGTCATGCAGTTAAGAAGTATAAATAAGTTGAATATGAATATGGAAGCACAGTTGAGGGATTATAATAGGTTATTAAGCCCTAAAATTAGCTCCCTAATAAAACATAAAATATATCCATAACTCAACATCTTTTAACTATATTTCAAAATACTTATGGAAATCTTTTAAAGAACAAATGACCATATGGATGCCTTATAGCCCTTCTGCTAGACTCATAGGTGGGACCAATACAGGTGAGGGACTCTTGAATACAAGTTTTTGAGACCTGAAAACAACAACAAAAATCTTCAGAGAAATATTCTATATTTGATTTAGATGTTTAAGATTTTCCTAAGGGAAATAAGAGTTGGATATGTCAGAGATGCTCTGTCTTATTTAACACTAGAAATGGGATGAGGCATAGAATGAGTCTTGAGTATTTGTTCATATGTAGCAGTAGTAAGAGAAGGAAGTCAGAATAGAAAGCAAACTCATATTTGTTTTCTATCCATACTTCATGGTAAAAGCTATTTTTGATGCTGATTCTCTTTCTGACTGCTTCTCATTTCTCTTTCCTCCAAGTCACTATTCAAAGTATCTCCAGTTCCACTTCATGTGTTGGATTATCTCGATTTCTTAGAAATAGTCAACTTAGTATGTTTTATCTACCCACATCTTTCCCTGTGTAGGGTGCCTACTCTCAACTGCTAGTGTATCTCGCCTATTATGCCCCTTCCTTTTTTTTTAAATAATAAATCAAATAGCACATTCTGACATTCTTATGTTCAGGCTTTTTAGGAATTTTAAGCTATCTCAATCTTTCCATTTTTCCCTCAGGCATCAGAAGTTTGCATTTTAGGGTCTCACTTTTATAGTCCTATCTAAGACTCCAGAAAAAGTACTGAAAGGGTGTTGACATGATCATTTGTTACAGTAAAATTTGGAATAAATATTCTAGAAACTGTCAAAAGGAAGTTGAGCTGAGGATGTATAAATTTAGTTTATGTTTCAGATTCTTGTTCTGGAAAGTTTATAGTCACTTACTTATATATCCCTTACTACCCTATGTCTGTGTGCTGACATCATTAAAATTTAAGAAGCTTTATTTTTCTTAATTATATGCTTCCTCTTCCTCAGACCATTTTAAAGAGGCTATGCAAAATGCAGGCATTACTTTCAAATTTTCTTTACAGAAAGTAATATTTGTGGAGTCAAGTAATATTTGTGGAGCCGGGCTCCACAGCTCGATCAGAGTTCCACCCAAGAGAAAAGCCGATCTCTTCCCATTGCACATTGTGGCTGCATGATTCATCAGTAAATTCACGAGATGATAGCCTGCTACTGAGCATATACCACCTGCACAGCAGAGCCTGGCAAGCTACCCATGTCGTATTTGATATGACAAAAACCAGTAACAATGGTCTGAGGCTCTTCTGTTCTTGGAGCAAGCAGATAACCTTGGACTACACTAGCATGCAACAGGACGAACATATGGAGATGTTACTGGTGCCCACTTGAGCAAATCGATGAGCAATGGGAAGACATGTGACAAGTAACAAGAAAGAAATATTTTAAATTAATTGTAGTTATTAAAATGCTAGTCAATAGTGTGAAACAGAAAGGAGGAAAGGAGACAGAAGAAGAGGACCAGGGACCTAAACAAAGTCTCATGGATATGTATCTGAAAAGTGATCTTTTATTTTATTTTATGTTTATATAGTTTATGATATTTTATATAATATTTTATGCTATTATGAAGTTAATAGCTAGGGAGGGTTTGTGACTGCATAGTATTCTATTCTGTACATATACAACCTCTTTTTCCATTCAGCTATTGTTGAATATTTGGGTTGTTTCCTTTCTGGACTATTGTAATATCTGTTTCAATGAACATAGGCATATAAATATCTTCTCAAATGAATGGGTTTTTGGAAACAGATGCCTGGAAGTGGAAACAAGTGTTGGTAGGGAAATGACAGAAAAGGAACTCTTACTCAATGCATATAGAATCACCATCTAAGACAGTCTCCCTGGAAACAAATACAGAGATTTGTACAGTATGATATCAGCTCACAAACATAAGGGCAGTAAGCTATGTATAAGAATGTAGCTCCCATATAACCCAATTTTAAGCATATAAAAATTAATTAGCTGTTGCGGCCGGAGCCATAGCCCAGCGGGTAGGGCTTTGCCTTGCAAGCAGCCGGCCTGTTCCTGCCCAGGTTTGATGGCCAGCATTCCATATGGTCCCCTGAGCACCACCAGGAGTGACTCCTGAGTGCAGAGCCAGAAGTAACCCCTGAGCATTGCCGGGTGTGACCCAAAAAGCAAAAAAAAATAATAATAATAATTAGCTGAATTCATTTTTATATTTTTTTTTTCTTAAAGACCTATACTTGCATTAGCTTTTTTATCTTATTCTGCTAAAATCAAACTAGTTTTCAGAGAGGTTATGTATTGTCTAAAATGATAAAATGAACATAAATTCCATTGCAATATTTCATCAGAGCTCTGTCTTGATAACAAGGTGTTGACAGCACATCCTGAGGGAATCAGCAACAGTAGATAAGGAAATCTTTTTTTATGTGTTATGTAATATCTAATACTTCGTTGAGACAATGATCCTTGCTCTCCACTCTCCCTTCTTGACAATTTGTTTTAGCATAATTTCTATTTTGATGTGGTAATTTTGTTTCAAATGACAAAATAGTGCTACAAATCATAGAATTAATGTTGTAGAGGCCCTGAAATGTTCCCAACAGTTTTAAAGTACTTGGCTTGCAAAAAATAATGTTTTTTTTCTTTTTTGGAAGAGTTAGGGATCAAATCTAGAGCCATGTTCATTAATGGCTAATACTCTACCACTGAGCTACATTTCTAGCCCCATGTGTAAACATTAATGAAAACTTATAGAAGTAAAGAGAGGTCACATGTATACTTTGCATAATAAAAGAAACT
Source organism: Cryptotis parvus (assembly GCA_021461705.1). Taxonomy (NCBI): domain Eukaryota; kingdom Metazoa; phylum Chordata; class Mammalia; order Eulipotyphla; family Soricidae; genus Cryptotis; species Cryptotis parvus. The sequence continues at coordinate 42,274 of JAJIBD010007588.1, read as the reverse complement.
GGATTTAAACCAAAGGAACTACACTTTTACCTTGCTTCAAATATTTCCTTTCACATCTATAGAGTAATTAATATTAACTATCCAAGGACTAATTTTTCCAGAAACTATAGTTACGTGTACAATAAGGTGGGCAGACGAACTGTTCCTATCTGTAACAATACTGTAAACCTATAATTATATATAGTTTATAACTATATATAAACTATAACTATAATCTATATATGTGTATATATGTAACTATATAAGAGCTATATGTGTATATATACACATTAAACTATATATGTATATATACACATATGTATACATACACACATACATGCACAAAAAGAGAGATTCTCTTAAAAGCAGACTGATGGAATAGAGGCAAATGGGATAGTGGGGGCATTGGTGGAAGAAATGGACAGTGGTGAAGGGATCAGTATTATAAAAATTATATTCCTGAAACCTGATCATGAATAACTTTATAATTTTATTGTGACTAAAATATAAACTCAATAACTTATTTTTAACAAAGAATAAATAGTATTTCATTGAGCTCTCACCAGATCTGGATATTCAGATTTTATGCTATGATATGATGTATGCACTTCTCTTGCAATAGTTTTTGAAAAATTACACCACAGTAAAAAAATAAATACACGTGATTTTATTTTTCCTTAGACATATTTCAATACAGGCATTGAAACAAATAATCTTAAAACTCTAAATATTACGAAGGTACTTTTTAAATTAAAATATGATACATGTGTAAGTATCTGTAGGTTTGGTTAGCTCAGACCTATGGATCATAGAGTAAAGTTAAGTAACTAGGCATATGAGACATTAAACACATCCAGTATAATATGTGAGGAGAATTTGTATAATAATCACTTAAATTGTTAACAACATAATTTTAGGATTTTAGAACTATCATAATGACATCAACTTTCTTTTTTTTTTTTTTTTTTTTTGCTTTTGGGGTCACACCCGGCAATGCTCAGGGGTTTCTCCTGGCTCTGCACTCAGGAATTACTCTTGGCGGTGCTCAGGGGGACCATATAGGGATGCCGGGGATTGAACCCGGGCCGGCATGGGCCGGCTGCGTGCAAGGCAAACGCCCTACCCGCTGGGCTATCGCTCCGGCCTGACATCAACTTTCAATGCTATGAGTTTGTGCATTTTTTTCTTAGCCAATTAAATTATTAAACCACCAAATGTGTCTCTTTTCTAGGATAATATTTACAAATTTCCTTCATTCTGAAAGAATTTTATTGTTTCTATTTCTTTTGTTACATTATAATTCTTCACTTACAGGAAATTACCTTGATATTTTAAGGCAAACTATTCAGTATCCAATTACTATTAGATGCTATGTTAAATTATTCATTATCTAATTTTATTAGATGATGACAAATACTGAATAACTTTATGGAAAATAAGGTATCTTGGTACAGTGAAGATGGTGTGGAATCACTTATTATGGACTTCCACCGGTTTCTTCTCAATTAATCAGAAATGTATCACATTCAGTTTTTATAATTTCCTTTCTACTAGGAAAGATTCTTGCATGATAGGATTACATTTAATTATTTTATGAAAATTCAAATTGCCATTGGTCACATATGAAATTGAAACTGCCTACTCTTAAAGTTAAAAAGAACATTTTAAAGGAAAGAGAATAGAAGTTGATTATAAATATTATATATAACATTCATATATGTAGTATATCATAAACTTTTATAACTTAATACATCTTGAGAAAAGAAAAACCTTAACCTTGGAAAATTGGGTTATGGAATGAGTAGCAAAGACTCTGTTCCCAGAAGCTTGCGAAATTCAATCACTTTACATGATGATGTTTTGGAAAAGGACAAAGATCACTTCAAATTTTAAAAAACTGCCTGTACAGGCAAAAGTAAACCCAACATTTTAAATGCTGAGAGGTTCAACAATTATACTGATTGACTAACTAGAAAAATGTTCTTTAATTAAATATAATAAACTAAGAAAAAATATTTGCAGAAATACTTTTATAATTTATTGTTCATAGCATTACCTTAGTGGCAGAAATATTGTCCTATAAAAATATAAAATTAGTATTCTATATTATTATTTAAGGCACTGGAAAACACTTCAAACAACAGAGACATTGAATCCATTAAAATCTGCCATTAAATCAAATTTAAAACAAAAAATAAAGCAAATCAGAAAAATATTATTAGAATTGGAACAGTTGAAACATTTAGGGGCCGGAGCAATAGTCCAGCGGGCAGGGCATTTGCTTTGCATGCAGCCAACCGGGCTCAATCCCGGCATCCCATATGGTACCCTGTGCACTGCCAGGAGTAATTCCTGAGTGCAGAGCCAGGAGTAACCCCTGAGCATTGCCAGGTGTGACTCAAAAAAGAAAAAAAAAGAAATATCTAGTACTCTACAAGTAACCTGGTTCAAGAAAGCAAATTTGCAGGTGAGAGATAAGCACAGTGGGTGCAGTGCATGGCTTGCACTCAGTTAACTGGCTCAACCCCTAGCATCACGAATTTCCTAAGCACCAACACCAAGAGGAGAGCAAGGAGTAAGCTATGAGAATGACTAGGCCCCCAAACCAAAATAAATAAATAACTTTACTATCTCTGTCAAATTGATAAATTTTACTTTATAAAAAAGTAATTTCCCCCAAAGCAACTTTTTATTTAACTGGGGAGCAGGGTGTTGGAGGTAACCATAAGGGCAATACTTGATGTTACTCCACGTACATTCCTTACTCTGAACTCAGAAAGCACTCCTAGCAGGGACCCTATGGGATTCCAGGAATGAGCCCAGGGTAGCCACATACAAGGAAAGTGTCCTACAAGCTATATGGCATCTCGGATTCCCAAAATTAATTTTTAAATGAATTATAAACTAGCCTTATTATAGCAACAGGAAGAATTCCAAATTGTGTCAGGAATTTATATTTTTAAGTTTGTTTCTAATTTTTAAAATTTTTATTTAATCACCATAATATAGATCATTACAAAGTTGTTCATGATTGGGTTGCAGTTATAGTGTTCCAACACACATACATCTCTCCACCAGTGTGCATTTTCCAGCACCAATGTCCCCAGTTTTCCCCACCCCTTAATCCCATCACCCAAATGTACTTCTATGACATTTTTTCTTTTTTTTTTCTCTCTCCATTGGTGTATAGTGATTTGCACTGAAGGGTTATCATGTATATCCCTTTAATTAGGTTCAACACTCAGTTCTAGTTCAGCGTGACCATTTCCAACATCACACAGACTGGCACATACCCAAAATAACAAGAACAAACAGTTTTGGAGAGAGTTTGGGAAATGGATCTCTCATTCATTGCTGATGGGAATAGTGAACGGCCCCACCTCTTGGGAAAACAATATGGCCATTAGTTCAAAACTAATAATTGGCCTCCCATTTGACTCAGCAATAACTGTTCTTGGAATATATTCCTGGGACATAAATACACACAACAGAAACACCATCGACACATCTATGTTCCTTGCAGCACTATTTAAAATAGCCAGAATTTGGAAGTAACCGGGTAGCCAAGAAAAGACTGGATAAAGAAATAATCTACACTATGATACATCTAAACAATAGTACATCTATAAAGTTAGGAAAAAATAAGCCATTAATTTGCCAAAAGTAACTTTTTTAAAGCTAAACTAAGAGGGCCAGAGCAGTAGTACAACAGGTAGGGTGCTTGCTTTGCAAACAACCAACCTGGTTCCATCCTTGGCATTCTATATTGTACCCTAAGCCCTCTGGGAGTAATTCATGAGTGTAGAACCACAAGTAACTCCTGATAAACATTGGGTGTTTCCACAAAACAAAACAAACAAACAAAAACAATAGCATAGACTCATAGGTGTAGACCCCGTGGTAATATCGCAATATCTATAGTTAATAGAAAAATGGAGAGGAAAATGAAACTTGGATATTACACAACAAGTAGAAATTTAAGTATGAAGAAAGAAAATTACAAAATATGTCAACTGTAATAACACCCAAAATCTATATAGCAAACTGGCAATAAATATCTTTATAACAAAAATGTTAATTATAATCAATGACCTGAGCTCACCAGTAAAAAATAGTAAGACTGATCAAAAGTTGATTTTGAAAGGGATATAGAGGATACACTAGTAACCTGTGATATCTGATAAGATATACTGAGTGAAAACAAACACATTTAAATAAGTAGGAATTAGTGTGGGAGTTTTAGGGGAACAGGATAGTTGTGACATTTGTGGAAGGGGAGTTGGGCTTCTCTGTCCTTTCCTCCAACTCCATGCCAGCTACCCCAGAAGAGAGTCACGTGAGACCCACAGTCACGTCAGCAACCCTGGAAGAGATCCAGACCCAAACACTCCAGACCCAGAGCTGCACCACTTGGCATCATGTGGAAGCAACCCATGGAGCTCACCTCCGAAGGATGGTAAGGGGCTCGGCCAGCCCCTGGCGGAGTCCAACATTGCTCCAAGGGTTTGGTCACATGCAAGCGAGGGAGGGCCCATGCTGGCTGGACTTGGAGCGGGATTCAGGCTCCTCCGCCATTTACTCCACCTCCATGCCAACTACCCTGGAAGAGAGATATGCCCGACCCACAGCTCCGTCAGCACGCAGCCCTCTGAAGCCGCGCAACAGTCTTAAATAGTACTAGATGTTAGATCAGGTCCTTCCCAGGATCTTTCACATTTATACACTGTATACAGTTCTAGGCAGGTTCTAGCTGATACCCGTCATCCCAGTGAGCCTAGCAGGAAGCCAGAGCAACACCCACATCATGAATTCAGTCATTCTCAACATCTAGACTCCATAGTTCCTCAGCGCTCCACCCAAGAGAAAACCTGATCTTTCCCCTCTAAGTTTCATCAGTAAGTGCTTGAGATGAGAGCCTTCTATTGAGAGTATACCACCTACACAGCAGAGCCTGGCAAGCTACCCAAGTTTGATTTGATTTGCTAAAAACCAGTAACAATTATGGACCTCATTCCCATGACCCGAAGTGAACAGTTTGAGGCTCCTCCTGTACCTGGAGCAGGCAGATGTCCTTGGCTACACTTCCTTGTGACAGGATGTATGGAGAGTTACTAGTACCTGCTCAAGCAAATCGATGAACAACAGGAAGACAAGTGATACAAGTGAATCAATGACCTGAGCTCACCAGTCAAAAAATCACAGAATAGTAAGACTGAGCAAAAGTTGATTTTTGAAAGGGATATAGAGGATACATTAGTGACCTGTGATATCTGATAAGATATACCAAGTGAAAACAAACCCATTTAAATAAGCAGGAATTAGTGTTTAGGGTTTTAGGGGAGCAGGATACTTATGAAATTGGTGGAAGTCAGCACTCTCGTGGTGGGTGTGATACTGGAATTATATATGCATGAGGCCAAATTTAAGGGTATCATTTAATATAAACTTGTGGAGGGATGTGTGTTGGAACACTGTATGACTGAAACCCAATCATGAAGCTTTGTAATGTTCTATCTTATGGTGATTCAATAAAAAAAAATTAAAAGACAATGTGAATTATGTCACCTCAATTTAAATTAAAGAGAAATAAAACAATCTCTATCTCCACAACACATAGAAAAATACATTGAAAACATTAAAGAGCCTAATTTAAAATATTATAAAATCAATTCATTAAAGTGAAAGTGTACGAAATCTTTTTTTTTTATTTCTCTAAACAATGAAGTAGAAAACTATCCCATTTGCAATCACTGTAAAGACTAATTACCTAGGATTCAATTTAATGGAGATAAAAGACTTGTAAATAAAACTTTATGGCACTTTTAAAAGAAATTAAAGTAACAATTAAATATAAAAGCATTCTGTGCTCAAGGTTAAAATGACCATCCCATATAAAAATCATGAGATTCACACAATTCAAAAACTTATTTCAAATTGGATTTTAAGATCCTGAGATTAGAACTGAATCTATAAAATACATTAAATAAAACACAGGCAAACCTGTCTAGAATATGAATTTTAGCAGTGTCTTCAACTGCTTGAGTCCAGAGACACTGAATTAATTCTTACTTGAAGATTTTGCATTTTGGTAGATCTTTAGATATGTGACTTTTCCTCAAAAGTTAGTACAGAAACAATATAAAACACCCCAAAACCAAAGGCCAAATTAAAAACACTACATTGTTTTAGCACATAGGGTAAAAGTAATAATATATCATATGATCTATATAAATTTCCTAAATCAAATAAATGTAGTCTCTTATTATAAATCTATAGATGGGAAAGTAAAAATAGAGTATAAAAATGTATTTTAATGAAGAAAATTTCTTTATTGATATTTCAACTAGTGTTTAAGAAATGATTTTTGTATAGAGCTTTAGAAATATCACAATTCCCTGAATATGGAATTGTTTTGCCCTTCTAAATTTAGGAGTTATTTCTACAGTGTGCATAAATCAATTTCCATATTTTTCCTTTAATCTGTCAAATTTAGAATTGATTTCTAGCATATAGAATTTCTTACAATTGAATAGTTAAGTACAGTAGAAATTACTTTAAAAACAAACTTTATAAAGGCAGTATTACAGTGTGACATTTCCCCTGACACTTTAAAATTATTTAGATCTTTTTTAACTTGGACTCAACCACAAAACATGTTACCGGATGGTTGTGAAATCAGAGGGAATCCAGTGGATTTTGGTAGGTGGATATTGGTACTTTGGTCATAGTTGTGGTTTTGGGAACGTATTTTTGAAGAAGCTTACGTAAATCATATGGGGTAATATAAACCATTGCCACCTTAACAAATAAATAAAAATAAAAGTAAATTACCAGGTGACTGGCCAGGTGGGTATGCCGCGAAAGCGGTAGAGTGGCAGGCCTCAGGTAGCCCCAAATGGCCAAAAGGCATATGAAAAAATGCTCATCATCATTAATCATCAGGGAGATGCAAATCAAAACAACAATGAGATGTCATCTTATACCACAGAGACTGGCACACATCCAAAACAGCAAGAACAACTGGTGCTGGCATGAAGTAGGGAGAAACGGACTCTCATCGACTGTTGGTGGGACTGGCGACTGGTCCAGCCCTTTTGGAGAACAATATGGACATTGCTCCAAAAACTGGGCATTGAGCTCCCATTTTACCCAGCAACACCACTCCCGGAAATATATCCTGGAGACCCAAAAACACACAGAAGAAACAGTATCAGAACTTCGATATTCATCAAAGCTATATTCATGATAGCCTGAATCTGGAAAAAATCCTGAATGCACAGAAGACTGGCTAAAGAGACGATGGCACAACTATACAATGAAATACTATGTAGCTGTCAGAAAAGATGAAGTCATGAAATTTATCTGCAAATGGATGGATATGGAGACTATCATGCTGAGTGAAATTAGTCAGAAGGAAAAGGACAGATATAAAATGAATGTATTCATTAAAAGGGAAAAGAATGTATTCATTAATGGGATATAAATATATACCAGAGTTCTACTAATTGTGGGAAACAGTAATGCCAGACTAAAACTCAGCATTAATATACACTGAGACTTACATGATAAAGCCTAAATGTCTGTAGGGCAAGCTACAATATGCAAGAGAAGAGAGAGAGAGAGAGAGAGAGAGAGAGAGAGAGAGAGAGAGAGAGAAATGAGAGAAAGAGAGGAAAAGAAAAAGTGCCTGCTATAGAGAAAGTCTGGGGTGGGAGGGAGTGTGTGGACATTGGTGCTGGGAATGGGGTACTGGAGGAGGGACAGGTGCTGGAACACTGTGTGATTGAAACCCAATTATGAACATCTTTGTAATTGTATATCTCACGGTGGTATCATCAATAATAAATAATGAATAAATAAATGAATTTTTAAGTAAATTACAAAGAAATAGTATAAGGTTTTGCATTTGCTTTGTTTGCTGCTGATCCTGGTTCAATCCCTGGCACACTGTAAGGTCCCCGAACCTCATCATCAGGCATCACTTCCGAGCACATATGTCTGAATCAGTCTTTTAAAACCCCTAGGAATCCCCCACAAACAATATAAATACAATGTTACAAGATGAGAAGAGAATACATGAAACCAAAATGATGTTCTTTTATCAAATTACTGCAACCCTTATTACTTAAAGTGTACTACATTGAAGATATTTTAATTAATACTACATTAAAGTTGTTTTAGGAATGTATTATTGAAAATCAACATTATATATGATACATTCAAAGTCATTATTATAATTACTAGTCTGTCTTTAACATCATTGTTTTCTTTAACTCAGTGTACCACCTAAACACCCTGCCCTCCTGGTCACCAATTTTGGATGTGCATCTTAAAGGGTTTTTTTTTTTAATTTTACTTAGTTCATCTGCTGGTTTTCTATATACAACATATGAATAAAATTAAAGTGTGTGACATTGCCTTGTATCACAAAGCTTAAGGCCCTCTAGGGCCATCAATATTGTTACAAATAATATGGCTCTTGGTTACAATAGACTGCAAAAGTTCTATATGTTTATTTCACTCTCCTTGAATTAAAGGACCTGGAGCCCTTTAATTGCTGAAACATATTCAACGGTGTTTGCAGGGCACCATAGCAACACACTGCTTATTATAATAATTTCATATTTAAGAAGCAATGTCCTATGTTCCAGAAGATTTCCTTTGAGTATACTTTTTAAGGAACATAAAGTTACAATCTTACCTCTCAGTTACAAAATTAATTCATTGATACACAAATATTACCCTAGAAAGATATATATTACAAATTGGAAAATAGTGTCTCATTGTTCAGTGTGTACCAGAAATTCTAATTTTTAAGGCATTATTCATTTTGTGCTTGGCAGACTTGAATCACACTATGCACAACAGAGGATAAATAAGGCTGCATTTTTTAATTACAGACTTGAACTTACTGGGCTATGTATAGACCTCAGGAACAAAGTCCCACGACTCCCTGGGAGTTGGACTGTATAAATTACATCATGTAGTAGGATATAAAACTGTGAACAAAAAGGATATCCTCTCTGAGGAACTATAGGTGACAAACTTAGAAAGACTTTTAGCAGACGGAAGGGTATTTGAGGAGCTAATGTAATTTTATGTAATGGATTAGGAAGAACTGGACGTCTCCATATGCAGGACAAGTGTAATTTCCACAATGACTGAGTTTTCTCACATAATAGCCATGATAGCTTCCTTAGATGTTTCTAACCTGGTTTTCATTCCTTTTTGGGAAGGAACAAAAGAATGTCTGTGTTTCTGCATAGTCTACTGAGGCTATAGCTGCAGTGACAGTAAGATTTGAGAAATAATTAACATACAGAATTCACAAAACTAAGTTCAATTGACTGAGCATAAAGGGTCAAAAATAGCACCTAAATTTTAGCTTGAATTATTCAGCTAATAATGGTTCCAGTGATGAAAATAAAAAATAAAAATAAGTTGAATCCTGGGAGACAAAAATTATAAATTGCAAAGGCCAAAATTAAATTAGACTTAAAGCATTTTATTTGAAATGTGATTATTAAATAAAAAACTTAAATGAAATGGTTTGACATATATTTGTTTCACTCATATATTTTTCTTTTGTTCAATTATTTCCCACTTTCCACATAATTTGAGGATTTCTTCAGTCTGACAAACTGTTTTAAAAGCAAGTTTGAAATAGGAGCAAATGTTATAATCAGCTTCTGTCCAATACCAAGTTATTAACCTAAACAAATCACTGAAACTAATGGCCATAAACAGTAATGAATAGAACTAAAATTACAGTCACAAAGATCAAATTACATCTTTGTGTTAGAGAGCACAAGTTCACTTATGTTTGAATTCACTATTCCATAATAAAAAAAAAATAAGTACAAGATAACACAGAACCTGTGTTTACCATGGTTTCATTTCTTATCTGGGGAAAATACTAAACTTAAATTAATACTTTCCTTCATTTTTTTTGACCTAAGAAATAAACTCAAGGCAAACTTTTTTCGTCCCCATTCATTTCCCTCTCTACAGTTTACTAAAAATGGAATCTTAGCTGTGACATGTTACTAAAATCATCAGAGACTGGGAATCTTGGCCCTGAGTTACAGAATTGAGAAGGCCAAGTAATAGGAGTAATGGGGTTCCTTGAGACGGTAGCGGATGGATGAGGAACTGGTGAAGGGTGTAAAGTCAGGACATTGTGTACCAGAAACTGTTACTAACAATTGTTAAATTTGCTGCTCCCAAAAAAAATTAAAGGAAAAGTTTTCATTTTTCTCAAAGTAGAAAAAATTTGGACATCATGTTCTCAGGTATTTTACTAATATGGTTTTACTAAATGAAAATGCAAATGGTGGTATTTATCTCAAAAATTAGCACAGTTATTCTGCCCCTTCAGGAAGTCTGTCAAAAAGACTAGGACTATGATCTCTTTGCAAACAATAACCAGTTATTTCCTGGAAAATCTTTAGGGACACATTTTTCTAATACAGAAATATCAGGGTAATTGTCCTCATTACTCTTAACGTAGGCAGAATAGCTACTGGGAAAGACACATTTCCAGAACTTAGTGTTTATAAATCTGTTGTGAGAAGCTAGTATGTTTGATGACTTTGGATCTGTTTGAGCTTAAAGAACTCTTCCGGTGGGAAATTTGATGACTGGAAAAGTGCTACAACCAGTGGGGAAAAAAAATAAAGCAAGTGCTTGCTTTACTGACAGTTCAGCTTGAGTGCTTCTATAGCAGACACATAACTACTGAATCATGCATTTGAGACTTTACTGATGAACCTTTAAAATATTATCAAAAGGTCACTTGCATTTGACACTAGACAAACTGAAAATATGAAGAAAACTGCTGATTTTAAGCTTCCTGTAGATTTAAAGAAATGTTAAATGCCTCTGTTATAATATAGTCTTGGTGTAAATAAAATCCATCCTAACTATAGATTAGCTCAGTAAAAAAGGAATATATTTAGATACAGCATATTTTACTTTTCATGGTTAACCCAATTTTTATCAGAGTGCCTCCCTCACTCTATATTATTCCTCAACTTACCATTTCTATTTGTTCATGCACTCAACTCTCTCACCAAATTTGTGGAATTTTTTGCTAAAGTAAGAAGATGTATGCTAAAGCTCAGAACACAGTATTGCTGTTGTCATCACCAGTGCTGTCAGAATTGTCTTCCCACACAGAGTTTAAAAAGCTTGCTGCTCGTGGTATTATTGGCTAACTAATATCATTAGCATTGCTTGACTACTTGTTAGATAGGATATAGGTCATAGTTCAGACTTTCTCAGAATGTGCATTTTAAAAAGACTGTCAGTTTATTCATAGGCACGGTGAATATTTAAAAACATTAGCTTAAAGAATTAAGATGATTTAGGCAAAATGTAATAATAGAGTTCAAATGATGATCTATCTAGGGTTGGATAGAAAATCAGTAGGAGGCTCTTTGGTAGATTATTTCAGGGATCAGACAGAAATACCAAGAACATGTAGAAAGACCAAATCAACAAAAATCAAAACACTCTTTGAGAGAAAAAATTTATTTTGAAAGGTTGCCCACTATTGCCCACTCAAGATAAATACCAGAACCTTTTATAGAGACCACCAGCATTGAGTCCCTCTTGACAAGTCCTTAGCAAGGACACTTAATCCAAAGTCAGGTCTCTTAGAAAAAGAAAAAAAACAAAACAAGGGAAAATAAAACTATAAAATCAACTTCCCAAAGCAGCTTGGCAACTTTTGGGTCTCCTGTATCTGGAATCTCCTGTATTCCATGGGATGCAATATGCCTTTCTTTGATTTTATGCTACGTCATTTTGGATGGCCTATACCCCTCCACTTTGACTGTTCAGCATTTTCTTAACTTTATGGAGCTCTCTGTTCAGATTTACCCAAAGATCCCGATGTGGGTGCATCATTCCCTTGACTTTACAGGATTATTTATTTTCTTTTAGCTCCTCTTATATTTCTTAAATAAAGTTGTTTTAGGCTGGCAAGCTACCTGTGTCGTATTTGACATGCCAAATACAGTAACAATTATAGACCTCATTCCATGACTTGATGGAATGCTTTGAGGTTCCTGGAGTGGGCAGATGCCCTTGGGCTATCTCACATGTGACATATTGAGATGTTGCTGGTGCCGCTTGAGCAAATCTATGATCTCCAGGAAAACAGTGATACAGTGGTTCAGTGATTTTATTATCTGTCATTCTTATCCAGTCATTATTGCCCAGTAATTCTTCTACACTTTAAAAGCCAGAACAAGAGCCTGAATCAGGCTGAAAATCGGCATTTCTTTGTCCGATCCTGATCTTCTAAGACACAGAATATTTATATAAAAAAGTGAAGTCAAGGACTCTTGTGAAAAGTTCTCTTTATGAATAAAAGCATCAGAACTGTCTTCTAGGTTTAATAAGTTTGGATGATATTACAAGAAGCCAGTTTATCTGTTTTAAATGAAATTCATTTCACTATTTTCTCATTTACAAAACATCACACACTAGAACGTCAGATCTCTGAGATCAGAGGGTTTCAAAATGCAAAAAATGAATCATTTAACCACTAATTGAGGGAGATTTTGCAACCTGGTTTGGGTCAGAGAAAATATTTAGGGACAAAACCCAAATTGAAAGTCATTAATTTCGATGTTCCAAGTGTGAAAATGATTTTGTCGTATCTTACAAAAGCTATTATAGGTGAACATGAACAAGTATCTTTTATTGTGTTTTAAAACAATTCTTTTTTAAAAATGAGTAACAACTACCAGTCTATAGTAATCTAGAATCTGAAAAACCAAGATTTGGACCTAGATTGGTATTGGACGACAGAAAGTCAAATTCCAATCTTGAATGGTTAAAGCTTGTGTTTGCCTTTTATATACTTTTCAAAACTATATTGTTGCAGGACTCCTCTAAGAGCCTCCGCATCTGCTCTGGGTTGCCTCCTGCAAATCACTTCGTAGATAAGGGTGTAGTCTATTAGACTTTGGTACAGAGACATGCCATCTCAGAAACCCCTTTCTCTACTCTATAAAGGCTTTTCCAGGCAGATCTTTGGGGGGGGGGGGGGGGCAGGGGGCTCAATACATTAGCATATAAAAGAGCCTAGGTGAGGTGCTGGGAGAAAATACCTGAGGGCATTTGACCCTCCCTGCTTTCCATAATAATGAGAGGGAGGTATGAGTTGCAGGGGTATAAAACTAGCCTGCTTCCTCTCTCATACTATCCTTTTTGGGCTCTCTCTTTGTGAGTTCGCACCCATTTTGGGAGTCTTGTCTTTGTCTTCTCTTTACAGGGCTTTTACACATGGTGGTTGCCATTTGGGCCTACACATGGCTGGGGTTCTAGCCAGGAATCCTAAACACAGGATTTTTCTTATTGTGGATTTGTATGCCTAAACCTGTGATAAGTAAAGCCTTTTAAAACTGCATCGGATTCCTGAGTCTTCATCCATTCCCCCAGCTCGGAGGTAGAAGGGAACTCAACTCCCGGCACTGTCGGGGACCCCAGCGGCATCCCTGACACTATATGAACTTAGAAATTATTTCTTCAAAGTTTATTAAAATAATTAGTGGAAGAAGCGATGGAACAGTAGATAGGTAGTTTGCCTTGCTCATGGTCCTGAGTTTGATTCCTGTCACCTGCCATCTCATATGCTCCCCTGAGCTCCACCAGAAGTAATGCCTGAGTTCAGAGCCAGGAGTAAGCCCTGAGCAATGCCCAGTATGACCCCAAACCTAAAACACAAAGCAAATTAAAAAGAAAATCATCATAAACAAATTATTTTTCCCTTAAGTTTACCTCAGTATTTCTTATATCCCATGTTTAGTTAAAAAAATTGGTGACAGAGCAAATGTTTAGCAGGTAGGATGCTTTCCTTGCATGTGACCCACCTGGTTCAATCCCTAACATGCATATGGTTCCTTGAGGACTGCCAGAAGTAATTTCTGAGTGCAGAGTCAGGAATAACCCCTGAGCATCACTGAGTGTGGGCCAAAAAATTAATAAATAAGGACTACAAGGTATTTTTATCTACAAGGTATTTTATGTTCCATGCCATTTCCTGTTTTTTCCTTTAAATAAACTATAATTGATAATTGCCATCTATTTTTACTATATCTGTTTTTAAAGCAATTTGGTGATTTAATGGATAAACTACAATGATGCTAAGTCTATCTTCATTTTTATCACATCTATTATCATACATGGGTGGCTTTAACAGTCTGTTTTAAATCTATGTGCTATCTGTTGCAAAAAATATCTGATCTCTTTCATTTCTGCTCAACTCTCAGAACAATAAATACTCCCTTAATTTTAACCGTCTACTTGGTATTTTCATTCTGTGTTGTCATTTTTGGATCACCTGCAAAAGATTGGTCTATAAAAGATTGGATTATTTATAATCCAAATACATTTTATTAGCATGATAAATAGCATATTATTGGTCTATAAAAGATTGGATTATTTATAATCCAGATGCATTTTATTAGCATAATTATTCTTAAATGTTCTAGCATTTGGTGCACTCCTTTATGTTAAAACAATGAGGCTATGATGAACATACCTCTCACTATTATATTAGTCCTCTATAAAGGGGATGTGGGAGCCTCCTAGAAGTGTTTCAAGGTTTATGTAAATAAATAAGAACACATTTCATCAGGCCAACAGATCAATGCAAGGAACAGAGGACACAACACTCCTGAGGCTCTGTGGTTATAAAAAGATACACTGATTCCCGTTGCAATGCTGAAAGGTCTGCCTCGCTATACCTAAGGATACTCAGGGAGCCATGTGAGACTGGGGGTCGACCTGGTGTCAGTTTCATTAAAGACAAAATACCTGTACTCTCTTTCCCTCCAGTATTAAAACATATTATTGACCCCATCTATAGTAATTCAAAGTATACCATTAGTCATATCTTTTCTATAGAAATCATTTTGGTTTTGTCCCAAGACATCATATATATATATATTTTATATTTTTTAAGTCTACAAAGATTTTAATGTAGATTTGACATTTAACACAAGGGTTTTGTTTTCTTTACTTTTGTATATTTGTTTCAATGGATGGACTGTTAGTTACCAAAGCATTAGTGCACCACAGAAAAAAGATGTGATTGCTCCTTTGGCTATTGAGTGAAACATAACTTTATAGCGCTTTTAAGAGATATGAGTTGTTAAAAAGCTGCCCAAGACTCATTGAATAAGCTCCAATTTTCTATAAGTGGCTATTTTACAAGTCATAGTTTTAAATACTTTAAAAAAATGTTTTTCTGTATCACTTCACTTGTATCACTTGTCTTCCCATTTTTCATCGATTTGCTCTAGCGGGCATCAGTAACATCTCTATACGTCCTGTCACATGCTAGTGTAGCCCAAGGGCATATGCTCACTCCAGGACCATGAAGAGCCTCAAACCATTCCTTCAGGTCATGGGAATGAGACCTAGAATTAATTTTTAATTATAGTTATAATTAAATTATTATAACTATAGTTATAATAGTTATAATTACTATTATTAATTTTTTAAATATTTAAAAGCATGGGTTTTAAATATCCAGACTTTGAAATATAAATTCACTTTTAGAAATGGGTTTTATGGAAACAGTCAAAGATGCACTCTGAAATTCATCTTAAAGGTATACAACAGTAATGAATAAATATTGCTTAATAGATGATGGGGCAAAAGGGGCTGACAAAGCAAATTATAAGGCAGGCCTTTGCTGTAGGGCATAGGCCCACTGGTTGTGGCCATAGCTGGTAGGCCCTGGGGGTCATATGGTGTCAAGTATTTAAGTAAAGTGAAAAAATCTCATGTGCACCAAGTGCAGCCCATGAAATAGTGTACAATTGTAGACAATATTTAATTAACATGGAAACATATCCAAATCACTTTAGGTAAATAGGTTAAAAATAAGTGTATAATACATTTTTACTTTATATATAAAGATATCAACTTATCAATAAAGAACCCAAGAAAGATATACATCAATTTAATTATCTCTGTTTTTCCTGGTGGAGAAGTAACAAATTTTCTTTTCTCTCTCTCCTTTTTTAAATTGCTGCTATTGTAGGGGCCACACTTTGCTTGTTCACATGGGCCACCAGGAACTTTCAAGATCCCCAAGGACCAGTATCACTCCATGTGATGACTATGAGTCAACAGTACAGCTTAAGTACAGTGGAGAGTTTATGCACACAGGATAGTTTATGCACAGTGACACAGATCAAATTCAGGGTCTCATACACTCAAGAAATGTCTCATAGAAGGTACATTCTTTACATTGTGAGCCACAGTCCCAAGCCACCTGATTCCTAATTTTAAGTTTAGTTTGTTAGCAACATGAATTGTGTGTGTGTGTGTGTGTTGTTTTAAGTCAGTGGAATACCTCAATTAGAGCTTTAAAATATTTTAACCTCCCTCTCTTAACCACATGTCAACATAAGGGAAGTTTGGAAAAGTATGCAACAACATAACAATATCTCATTCACAATTAGAAGATCATTAAAAAGATTTTTTTTACCTATTATGCATGCTGAAATAAACGAATGCAGGCATGATGGCTTCAAAGTTTTGCATTTTGTTTTAGTTAACCTTATTTACAATTTAGTTAAACATATGACACACACTTATTTACCTACATCTGTGTTTTCTTTAGGAATTTCCTGTTTTATTCTATGTTTTTATTTAGTTTTGGGTCATACACTGTTGTGTTTAGGATTTACTCCTATTTCTGTGCTCAGGAACCACTACTGGTGGAGCTAGGGAAACACGTGGCAAAGGATATCAAATCCAAGTCGCCTGCATGCAAGCACCATACATGTAGGATATCTTTGCCCCAAACTTTTTTGCTTGTTTGCTTCAGGCTGGCACTTAAAATACTGTTAATGCTAGGGTTTCATACATACAATGTTCCAACACCACATCCTCCATTAAAGTTTCTGCTTCCCTCCACCATTGAATTAGTGTCTTTTTCCTAATTCCATCGACTATTAAACAAAAGGTACAATCTTTACATCAGTAATTTTATTTGTTGACTCAGCCTTTGAATTCAGTTAATATAAATGGTATTTTAGGATTTATTTCATATAGAAAATTAGCTCAACATTTCATCAACTATGATACCCTTTCATATATTAAATATTTTAACATGCTATTTGTGACAGAAGATGGCCAGCTTCCCAACTCAATTTCATAGTAAATTTCCTTCCTCTCCTCTGTGCCATAAAGCTTATTTGCTTATGAAATTCCCTTTGTAGGCAGGGAAATATTTACTGAAACTTGATATTGAATATAATTTAAATCATGAGAATACCAATTTTAGAGGAAAATTATAACTTATTAGAAACAAGTTTCAGTTGCTGAGACTGCAATATACTTTAGTCTATTTTCTGTTTCAATGGCTTAGTTATTATGTAATCCAAAAAAACGAAGCTAGAGATTCATTTTACATTAATGCAAATTGGGATTGCTTTTATAGAAAATAAAATAATTTCTGTTCATAGTTTTAGTAATGCATTCAATGCTTAAAGTAATAAATTTTGGACATGTTATTGGCTCTAAAATTATATAGCTATGTCTTATCACTGATCAACTTATCATTTCAGGAGAAAATGAAATCAACACTCAATTTACGTCCTTGGGATAATTATATTACCTCACTATATATTAAATGTATAGTCTAATAGTTAAAAACTATCAAAAGAAAGTTTAAAAAATATCTTGGACTATCTTGGTGACAAGACTGAAAACTTTTATTTCATCTAATATCTATTGTGCACATTTAATTATTTTAAATTTTCTTAGGACTAAATAAACAATGTTCTACTACCATATACTTGTTTTAAAAAAAGATTTATGTAACAATAAATGTACTGCTGTTAGGAAGAATAAATGATGATAACTGTTCTTTTCATAATAAACCATATTACTGTAGAATTATTTCACAGAACTTAACAAAATATTTCTAGATATGAATCTTAAATATTGAGAAAAAGGGTAAAGATAGATGGATAGTTTTATCTGGGTTCTTATGCAGTGAAATAAGACAAAATATATTATAGAGAATGCATAATTTTAAATCCATAGTAAACAATATCCAAATAGAAAAGAGAATTTCCCCATCACTTAAATATCCACATATATTTTTAAAAATAACGTTACTATACATAAAGGTCTATGGCCTAAATGCACCAATTAAGAGACACAGAGTGGGAAAATGGATTAAAAAACTGAATCCAACATTCTGCTGCCTACAAGAAACACATCTGAATAATCAGAGCAAACACAGAATCAAAGTCAAATGCTGGAAGACAGTTTTTTCACACAAACAACTCTTCCACAAAGGCCAGTGTGGTCATACTAGTATCTCACAACATAGACTTCAGGCTGTAAAAGGTTAGAAAAGACAGTGAAGGCCATAGCTTAATACTGAAGGGATATGTATATCAGGAAGAAATAACATTCCTAAACATACATGCACCCAACGAGGGGCAAGCAAAATACTTAAACAACTGCTGATAGACTTCAAAGAAGACATTGATTGTAACACAATAGTATTGGTGATTTCAACACTGCTCTATCAACTATTGATAGATCGGCAAGACTGAACCTCACCAAGGAAGTACTGAAGGAAGAGATGGAAGAAAGAGGGCTGGTAGATATATACAGACCTCCAGAATGTGGAAAGATAGGTCTACAGCTGAATCTAAAGAAAACCATGTTTATGAAGAATGAACTAGTTCCAGAGGCCCCATTCACTCTCAATGGAACAAACATCTCTGAATGCAGCAGTTATGTATACCTAGGTCGAGAAATCAACATGATGAACGACCTAAAACCTGAGCTGCGCAGGAGGAAGAGAGCGGCATGGAATGCCTTCAAAGGCATCGAAGAAATAGCTAAAAAGGACAAAGAACCTCCGGCTCCGGGCACATCTCCTTGACTCCACTGTTCTCCCTGCATTAACATACACCTCAGAGACCTGGGCCCTACGAAAGCAGGATGAAAATGCTATTCGGGTCTCCCAGAGAGGAATCGAAAAAAGCTATGCTTGGAATATCACGCCTCACTCAAGTGAGAGAAGGAATCTGGAGTTCTGACCTCCATCGCTATTCCAGAATCAGGGATGCTGTCTCGCTTGCCAAGGCATCGAAAATCAGATGGCTGGACATGTAATGCGATTTGGAGACAACCGCTGGACTAGAACCATTACCGACTGGATCCCACGGATGTCAAAAGATCACGTGGCCGCCCACCTACAAGATGGTCAGACTTCCTTGTAAAGACCCTGAAGGAACAGTTTGAGGCTCTTCATATTCCTGAATCAACCAGTTGCCATTGGGCTACATTGGCACGTGATAGGGTCCAATGGAAATGTTACTGGCGCCCGCTCGAGCAAATTGATAAATAACGGGATTCAAGTGATCAAGTGAAGTGATCCCAAAAACGCCAAATACACTATTTTCTCCAGTGCACCTGCAATATTCTCCCAAGACAGACCACAAAGCATACCTCAATAAAATAAAAGATAGAAATTGTGTCAACTATATTTTCAGACCATGCTGCACTGAAAAAGGAAGTTAACAACACACAGAAACAGGGAGTCAAACCAAACACCTGGAAATTGAACAGTTCACTGCTGAACAACCAGTAGGTCATAGAAGAAATCAAAGAGAAAATCCAAAGATTCCTGGAAACAAATGAGAATGAAAACATGAACATCAGAATTTGTGAGATACAGCAAAAGCAGTGTTAAGAGGAATGTACATACCTCTGCAAGCATTCATCAGGGAAGAAGAAAGGGCTCACATAAATAACCTGACTTTACAGTCCAAAATGTTATAAAAACCAACAAAAATGAGCCCAACTCTAACAGAAAGAAGTAAATAATAAAAATTAGAGCAGAGGGGCCGGAGTGTTAGCCCAGCGGGAAGGGCGTTTGCCCTTGCATGCGACCAACCCATGCCAACCTGGGTTTGATCCCTGGCATCCCATATGGTCCCCGAGCACCGCCAGGAGTGATTCCTGAGCATTGCCGGGTGTGACCAAAAAAGCAAAAAAAAAAAAAAAAAATAGAGCAGAAATCAATGAATTGGAATCCTAAAGCTTTACATGATGTATGACATTACAAAATTATAAATTCTATATCATACTTCTTTAGTCAGTGACACATGAGATTCATCCAGATTGCTGTAAGTAGTTAGCAGTGATTTATTTTTTGTGGAGTTTTCCCATTATGAGAATATCATGCAAATTTTTTCCCCCTTAGTTTGAGAGTCTCTAGTTTGGGACTATTACTATTAATGCTATTATAATCATTTTCTATACGCCTCCTCATAGCTACAATCATCATTTTTATTCGTATCTGGAAGTGGAATTGTTGGCTTTTAGGATATGGAATATTTTTTTCCACTTTAGAATAAAATGTTAAGATAAAGTTACCAAAATGTCTATGCTAATTTTTCACTTGTATCACTTGTCTTCCCATTGTACATCGATTTGCTCAAGTGGGCACCAGTAACATCTCCATATGACCTGTTGCAAGCAAGCATAGCCCAAGGGCATCTGCTCGCTCCAGGAACCCAAAGTGCCTCAAACCATTCCTTCATGTCATGAGAATAAGGTCTATAATTTATACTGTTTTTTTTTGCATATCAAGTACAACATGGGTAGCTTGCCAGGCTGTGCTGTGTAGGTGTTACACTCTCAGTAGTAGACTCTCATCAGTAATGAAGCTCAACAGGGAGAGATCTGCTTTTCTCTTAGGTAGAACTCTGAGGAGCTGTGAAGTTCGGATGTTGAGAATGCCTGACCTCATGGTGTGGGGTTCCCCGGCTTTTTGCTAGGCTCACTGCAATGATCAGCCACAGCTAGAATCTGCCTAGAACAGTATACAGTGCATAAATGTGAAAGATCCTGGGAAGGACCTGGTCCTAATTTCCTGTATTATCTAAGATTGTGCCGGGCAGCTGTGGGTCTGAAGTGTCTCTTTTCCAGGTTTGCTGGCTGTGGTGGTTGGAAACTCACAGCCATGCCTTCTGGACATAGAGGTGGAGCAATGGGAGGTGAAGCCCAAATCCTCTCTCCAAGTCCAGCCAGCATAGCCCTTCCCCACACAAGTGAGGAAATCCTTGGAGCTATGTTGGACTCAGCCAGAGATATATTATTTTAAATGGCATACAAAATTTGTGCCATTTTGCTCCTCTACCAATAGAGCGTAACAGTTTTGTTTTCTCTACATTATTTCCAACACTTCCTGCTTTTTTTCCCTAATATACTAGCGGTCCAGATGGGTATAGGTGACCTTTAATATGGTTCTACTACTTCCCGATTAGTAGTGATACTGAACATCTTCTCTCGTGTTCTCATAGTGTTTCTTTGGAGAAGTGTCAGTTTATAGCCATTACCTGTTTTGGATTAAAGAGTTTTCTTTTAGGCAATCTCCACATATCCCAAATAAGTGATCGTTTATTATATTTAACTTCCAAATATTTTCTCCCTAGCTGTGTGCTGACTGCCTTTTAACTCTGATTCAGTGTTTTTCTTTTCCATTTTTATTAACTTGTTTGTGTTTTTCCTTTTATCTCTGTGATTTTATACAAGAAAACTTAGCAATAATGTTACAAAACTTTGCCTATGTTTTCTTCTCAGTTTTTGGAATTCTGTATTTTTTTTATTTGTTTGCTTTTGGGGTCAGGTCTGGCAATTCTCAGGAGTTAGTCCTGACTCTGTACTCAGGAATCACTCCTGGCGGTTCTCGGGAACCATATGGGATGCTGGCTGTATGCAAGGCAAATGCCTATTCTGCTACCTGGCCCCAGTTTTTGAAACTATAATCTGTGATTCAAATGCCCTATTACTGTGCTATCGCTCTGGCCCCAGTTTTTGAAACTATAATCTATGATTCAAATGCCTATTACTTGCTACGCCTGCCAGTTTTTGAAATTATAATCTGTGATTTTAAGTGTCTAATTTAATTCTCTGCATGTGAACACCTAGTTTTCCCAACACCAAAGACTAATCCTCCCACTCCTCACTGCATGATTTTGACACTTGTCAAAAAATCATGGCCCACTTTTTAAGGGTAGCTTATGGATTTTCTCAATACATTTCCATTGGTCTGTGTCTATTCTTTTTGTTGTTGTTGTTTTTTGGTCCAAAACTGGTATTCTCAGAGAGCCATGTAATACTGGGATTAAAACACGGCTCAAATAAATAAATAAATAAATAAATAAAAATAAACAAATAAATAAATGAATAAATGCAGACATGAATAAGTAAGTAAATAAATAAATAAATAAATAATTGAATAAATAAATAGATCAATGAATAGCTATATAAATAAATATTCTTTATCTTTAGAATGGGAAGGAATGGGGTGAAGATAGGTGAAGATAGACGGTTGACAACTACACCACCTCCACTTCGCTGATGACATTGTTCTAATAATACCAAACATTAGCCAAGCAGCACAAGTGCTGTCTGAATTTGACCAAGAATGTGGAAAGATAGGTATACGGCTGAATCTCAACAAAACTATATTCATAAAAAATGAACTAGTTCCATCGGCCCCATTCACTCTCAAAGGAACAAACATCTCTGAATGCAGCAGTCATGTGTACTAGTTGGGAAAGTTGCTGGGGTCCCCAACAGTGCCGGGAAGCAAGTTTCCTTCTACCTCCAGCTGGAGGGAATGGATGAAAACTCAGGAATCTGGCGCAGGTTTAAAAATGCTTTACTTATCACAGGTTCAGGCATACAAATCAGCAATAGGAAAAGCCCTGTGTTTAGGATTCCCGGCTAGAACCCCAGCCACGTGTAAGCCAAGATGGTGACCACCATGTGTTAAGGCCCTGTAAAGAGGATACAAAGACAAGACTCCCAAGAAGAGTGCAAGCCCAAAAAAAGAACCCACAAAGAGAGAGAGCAAATGAGGAAGCAGCCTAGTTTTATACCACCGGCAACTCAGACCTCCCACTACTATGGGAAGCAGGGAGGGTCAAATGCCCTCAGGTAATTTCTCCCAGCACCTCACCTAGGCCCTTTTTAGATGCTAATGTCTTGAGCCAAGATCTGCCTGGAAATGCCTTTATAGGGTAGAGAAGCCTTAAGGGGTATATGTCTGAGATGGCATGTCTCTGTACCAAGGACTGTACTAATGCCAGTTAAATATATCTCCAAGCCTTCACAAGAGTCTTGTCTGCTTCACAGTAGTTTTGTATTTTAGTTGCCTTTGAGTTATCACGGAGCCATGCTTGCTTGCTTGGAAGCAAACAGCATTTCTCTCTGGTCTAATTACTTAGAGATCCAGTGTGGCCAGGCAAATATGCTGGTAAGATCTAGCTAGTCCCATGATGATTGTGGTAGCATGAGAGAATATTTATACCAGCCAGTACAGAATACATGGTCAGATAAACGGCCACATTTAGACTACCCCCTTATCTACGAAGTGACCTGCAGGGAGGCAATCCAGGGCAGATGAAAAGGTGTCCTGCAACATGTATCTAGGTCAAGAAGTCAACATGATGAATGACCTAAAACTGAGCTGCACAGGAGGAAAAGAGTGGCATGGAATGCCTTCAAAAGCATTGAAGGGCACTGATGGAGGGTGGAGTGCTGGAACACTATGTGACCGAAACCTCTAAACATGAACAACATTGTAATTGTATATCTCACGGTGGTATAATAAAATGTTTAATAAAAAAAAAAAAGAAATAGCTAAAAGAACAAAGAACCTCCAGCTCCAGGCACATCTCTTGGACTACACCATTCTCCCTGCATTAACATACATCTCAGAGACCTGGGCCCTATGAAAGTAGGATGAGAACACTATTCAGGTCTCCCAAAGAGTAATTGAAAGAGCTATGATTGGAATATCACGCCTCATCCAAGTAAAAGAAGGTATCCGGAGTTCCGACCTCCATTGCCATTCCAGAGTCAGGGATGCTGTCTCATTTGCCAATGCATCGAAAATCAGATGGGCTGGACATGTAATGCGATTTGGAGATGACAGCTGGATTAGAGCCGTTACTAACTGGAACCCATGGTACATCAAAAGATCATGTGGCTGCCCACCTACAAGATGGTCAGACTTCTTTGTCAAGACCCTGAATGAAGGGTTTGAGGCTCTTCATATTCCTGAAGCAACCAGATGCTATTGGGCTACACTGGCACGTGATAGGGTCAAATGAAAATGTTACTGGCACTCCTCGAGGAAATCGATGAACAGTGGGATGTCTAGTGATCTAGTGATTCTTTATCATCAATTAAAAATTCCATATATTCCTATTTGATTAAGATACTGAATTATCAGATATTTTCTACTTCAAGTAAAGGATAATAATTTGATCTTTAAATCATGTTGACTCATGAAGTTAGCATGAATTGAACTAAATGATTTTTGAATGCTAGAACCAACCTAAAAATGCATCTTCTAGGGATACATTTGCAACAAATCTAGCTGGTGTAATATATTATATTTTTATATACTTCAGTGAAGACACAGTTGCTAGTGATATGAAATTCATACTCACAATGGATATATCTCCTGGTATTATACTGATCTGATTTGAGGAGTGATCTTATCTCAATTGAGAAAGTTCTTTGAACATGGTTTATGTTATTATTTTCATTGTTGAATTGTCTATAGAATTTAATATTAAGACTACCTGGAACTATCTTTATTAATATTTCCTTTTAATTTCTAATATTTAAGGTCTTTATGTCTTCTTTTTTTGATCAGTCTAATTAAAGTTGTATTAACTCTTCAAATAATCAGCTGTTGCATTTCTTGCACAGCAATTGTTTTTTTTACATAGATTTTCTCTATAATATTTTAGTTTACATTTACATACCAGTATTTTAATTAATTTTAATAAACTATATATTCCTGACCTGCCCCTCAAGGTATTGCAGGTGTAGCTGCATGCCCAGCTATGCCAGCAGGTAGCAGACAGGAGACATGTTTGTCTACACCCAGGGCTCTGCCCCACGGGCCCTGGTTGGTTGATGGTCTGACATAGAAAAAGACTGGGCCCCCTGGATGAACCCAGAACCACGATAGAGCCTGGCAAGTTCCCATGATGTTTTCAATATGCCAAAAATGGTTACAATAATGAACCTGATTCCCGACAAATGGGAATGGAAATATTACTGGTGCCCACTCAAGCAAATCGATGAACAACAGGACAGGTGACAAGT
This sequence comes from Cryptotis parvus, assembly GCA_021461705.1. NCBI lineage: Eukaryota > Metazoa > Chordata > Mammalia > Eulipotyphla > Soricidae > Cryptotis > Cryptotis parvus. The sequence continues at coordinate 17,104 of JAJIBD010007588.1, read as the reverse complement.
GACAAGATATATTCCTGAAGTATGTCCACATTTTCTGAATTTTCAAGATTTTTCAGAATGAAATTAACATTATAGTCTCTTACATTTTAACATATATAATTAATATTTCAAAAACCCTGATGATCTTGGATTTTTATATTATATTAAAATATAATTATATTATAATTTATATTATATTGTCACTTGTCACTTGCCTTCCCATTGTTCATCGATTTGCTCAAGCAGGGGCCAGTAATGTCTCCATTCATTGGGAATGAGGTACATTATCGTCACTGTTTTTGGTATATCAAATATCGAATACACCATGGGTGGCTTGCTAGGCTCTGTATACATTATATTATATATTTTATATATATTAAATATAATATCATTTCTAAGACCAACCGAGGTAGTGGGGACATATGCATGGTCTTATAGTGAATGTTTAGCCTGCCCTGATTATTGCAAAATCAGAACAGGAAAAATAAATTGCAGAACATCCTGGTATTTTTAGAAATATAAAATATTACATACATAAAGGAATGCCTAAAGGATATACACTTCCAATTATGCACAATATTTTATTTTAGATGTTTTATTTTAAATTTATTATTTTGGTTTTATAGCTGTGGGCGGTAAGGGCTCGGCCAGCCCCTGGCCAAGTCCAACATTGCTCCAAGGGTTTACCCAGGGGAGGGGGGCCATGCTGGTCAGACTTGGAGCTGGGATTCAGGCTCCTCGGCCTTTTCCTCTACCTCCGTGCCAGCTACCCCGGAAGAGAGACATGCCAGACCCACAGCTCCATCAGCATCCCTGGTAGAGATCCAGATCCAGCACTTCAGACCCAATGCTGCACTGCTCGGCCCCACATGGAAGCAACCCATGAAGCTGAACTCTGGAGGGCAGTATGAGTCTCAGCCAGCCTCTGGCCAAGTCTAATATTGCTCCAGTGGTTACGCTTACACATGCATACTTTGAGCAGGGATTTGGGCTCCCCCGCCCTTTCTTCCACCTCCATGCCAGCTACCCGAGAGAGAGACATGCCAGACCCACAGCTCCGTTGGCTTGTGGTCGCTCTGTGGCTGTGCAACTGTCTTAGATAGTACTAGATGTTAGGATCAGGTCCTTCCCTGGATCTTTCACATTTATACACTGCATACAGTACTCAGCAGGTTCTAGTTGTGACCTGTCTTCCGAGTGAGTCTAGCAGGAAGCCAGAGCAACCCCCACACCATGAGGTCAGTCATTTTCAACTTCCAGACTCCACAGCTCCTCAGAGCTCTACTAAGAGAAAAACCTGATCTTCCCCATTGAGTTTCATCAGTAAATGCTCGAGATGAGAGCCTTCTACTGAGAGTATACCACCTACATGGCAGAGTCTGGCAAGTTACCCGTATTTTGTTTGATATGCCAAAAAACAAGTAACAATTATGGACCTCATTCTCATAACCTGAAGGAATGATTTGATGTTTTTCTGTTCCTGGAGCAAGCAGATGCCCCTGGGGTACACTTGCTTGCAACAGGATGTATGGAATAGTTACTGGTGCCCGGTCAACTAAATCACTGAACAACGGGAAGACAAGTGATACAAGTTATACAGTGATTTTGGTTTTATTATTTCAGTTAGAGCACAGGTGATACTCAGGTTCTACTATTGGCTCTCAGCTAAGGTATCGCTCCTGGCAGGGCTCAGAGCACCATATGAAGTGTCAAGGATTGAGCTCCAGTTGGCAGAGTGCAAGCTGTATGCCTATCCACTGTACTATTTTACAGTTTTGCAGTAAATTAAGACAATAAAAATGCCTGGAGAGAGAATACAGAGGGGAGGGTGTATGGCCTGCATGACCTGGGTTCAATCCCTGGCATCCCATATGGTCCTCGAGCACTACCAGGACTATTTTCCTGAGTATAGAGCCAGGAGGTATCCCCTGAGTATTACTGGATGTGATAAAAAAGAGCTCCCCACCCCCCAATATATCACTAGCAGGTTGGAGCAATAGTACAGCGGACAGCAAGCTTGCCTTGCATGCAGCCAACTCAGGTTGCATCCCGGCACCCCATATAGTTGCCTGAGCACTTCCAGAAGTAATTCTTGAATGCAGAGTCAGGAAAACCCCTGGGCATTACTGGGTGTGACCAAAAAAAAAAGGTAAAATATTAAATAAATAAGACAAATAAGTAAGCATCACCAGCAGCTTTAAAATTTAATTCATTCTCAACAGTTAAACACTGTTATAGGCATCACAAGATTCTTTTATGTTTTATATTAGTCAATGCAGAAATGTAAGTTCTGGATAGTCCTCTTCAAAAAATCCTGTCTTCCAGCATTCAGAGAACCCGGAGACTAAAGCAATAAAAAGGGATCATTATACATCATTAAATAGATCTGAAACTGCCAATACTCCTGATTATTTTTATTTGTTTTTGCCTTTTGGGTCACAGCCGGAGACTCTCAAGGATTTATTCCTGGCTCTGCACTCAGGAATTACTCCTGGATGTGCTCAGGATACCATATTGGATGCCCAAGGTAGAACTTGGGTAAACTTCATGCAAGGCAAGGGGAGGGGACAGAGCGAAAGCAAGGCAGGTAGGGCGTTTGCCTTGCAAACAGCCAACCCTGGTTCAATCCCCCATCATACCATATGGTCGCTCAAGCACTGCCAGGAATAATTCCTGAGCAAAGAGCCAGGAGTAACCCTTGATCATTGCTGGATGTGACCCAAAAGCAAAAAAAAAAAAAATTAAATAAGGGGGAAAACTGCCCCTCGGGGTGTTGTAGATGTGGCTGCAGTGCCTGCCTGAATCAGCAAGTGGCAGATAGGAGATAAGCTTGTCTACACCCAGGGCTCTGCCCCGTGGGCCCTGGATGATTGATGATCTGAAATAGAAAAAGAGTGGGGCCCCTGGTATGAACCCACAGCCACGGCAGAGACTGTCAAGCTACCCATGGTGTTTTCAATATACCCAAAACAGTAACAATAATGGACCTAATTCCCTACAAATAAAGATATTACTGGTGCCCACTGGAGCAAATAGATGAACAACGGGAAGACAAGTGATACAAGAAAGTGATACAAGTGATATATTATAATTCTATTACATTCCATTCCATTTCATTCTATTCTATTCTATTCATTCTATTTAATTCTATTCTATTAATCATATTAATTATATTCTATTATTATGTTATGTTATGTTATGTTATGTCATATGTCATGTTATGTTATGTTATATTGTTTATGTTATATTATGTTATATTATATTATGTCATATTATATCATATCGTATTATATTTATTATATTACATTACATTATATTACATTATATTATATATTATATTATATATTATACTATGTTATGTTATGTTATGTTATGTTATGTTATTTAATGATATGACATGTCATGTCATGTCATATCATATCATATTTATTATATTACATTATATGACATTACATTACATTACATTACATTGCATCATAACATTGCATTATATTACATTATATTATATTATGCTATATTATACTATATTATACTATATTATATACTTTTATTATTTAGTATAAATTTCATAATGTATTAATTTTATAAGCCTTAAGAATAGTTGTATTGATATCAAAGTTGGTTCTAATTTGCAATCTTCTTTCCTTATTACATGAAGTTTGCAATCTTCTTTTCTTATTATTTTCTTCTTTTCTTATGAAGTTCTAATCCAGAGACTCACAGACATGGGGCAGAGCAGCACCGGCTCTCTCTGTGCCTATCCCCTCACGAGGCACCCGGAAGGGATGGCAGGTTCTAGTTCTGGCCCACCACCACAGCAGAGCCTCACAAGTGCCAGGCGACTCCCCCACTCCATGAAGGCCACCATTTTCCACATCCAGACTTCCCTATTGTCAGAACTCCACCCAGCAGAAGAGTCTACCACAGCACGGCTCGCGTGGCCACAAGCGCCTGCACAGTTCATCAATAAATGATGGAGATCAGAGGTGACTACAAGAGTATGCCACCTGCACAGCAAAGCCTGACAAGCTACACATGTTGTATTTGATATGCCAAATACCAGTAACAATTATAGACCTCATTCCCATGACCTGATGGAATGGTTTGAGGCTCTTTATGTTCCTGGAGCAAGCAAATGCCCTTGGGCTCTACTAGCATGAGACAGGACATATGGAGATGTTACTGGTGCCCGCTCGAAAAAGAACTGATGATGAACGGGAAGACAATGACAATGACAATGATGAAGTTCAGAGATGAATGCTCACAATTTCTGTCATTCTTTTAAAAATTAATAACATTACTATATGTTTTAATTTTTAATTATGAGAATTATTATTTCATATACATACGTAAAAATAAATTCATTATTTTCAAATACTTTGAAATTTATTCTTTTGCCTAATGTGTCCTCACAATCTTGTTAACATTTGAAAACTTTTAATAAAGTTATTTAAATAATAGTTTATCAATTTATTTTAGTTACTTACCATGAAAAATTTAAACCAATGGAACTGATATCCCAATAGTGGGATTGAAGCTATTTTTCCATTTTGGCTTTTGATCATACCTGGTGATGCTCAGGGCTTACTCCTGGTTCTGCCCTCAGAATTACTCCTGACAGAGCTCGGGAATCATGTGGTTCAAACCCTGGTCAGCTGCATTCAAGACAAATGCCATACCCACTGTACTATCACTATAGCATCAATATTCCATTTACTAAGGATATTTATTTCATGCTAAACATATCCAAGGTATTTGGCAGGATGAATACAATGTATGTATTTTTCTTTATTTTTATAGTTATGTAGTATCCCACGGTGGCAGAGCCTGGCAAGCTACCCATGTTGTATTTGATATGTCAAATACCAGTAACAATTATATATCTCATTCCCATTACCTGATGAAATAGTTTGAGGTTCTTTATGTTCCTGGAGCTATCAGATGCCCTTAGGCTACACTACCATATAGGACATATGGAGATGTTACTATTGCCTGCTTGAGCAAATCGATGATCAATGGGAAGACAAGTGAAGTGATATAGTCGTGTATCTTAGCCTCACTATATAACTATTATATAATGGTTTTATGATTTGCTCAATTCAGAAAGGTTTTCAAAGGAGCCAGCCTTCTCTGGTTTTCATTGTATTGAACAATGTGTGAGTTAGGTTGCAAATGGGGGAAAGAGAGGACATGATACACAATGACAGAAAACAATATGCACGATTATCAAGAAAATACATTTCCTAGATTCTCTGAAATATAAAAGGAATATGAGCAGATCCTGAGTTGGAAACCAAACTATTTAAATAAGAGCTTCTCTAAGTTTCAAATATTATCCTAAAAAGAAAGATCATTGTGGTTATTATTAACTCTTCCAGATACATGTTGAGGACACAAAATAAATGGTATAGTCTATGCTGAGTCTCGGGTGGTCAAACATGCTACAATTTATGTGCATACTTCAAAACATAATTCATTAAAACGATATAAAGATCTACAAAGATTAGTGAAGTTTTTGTAAGAGTGAGGTCTTGGTTTCTCTCAACACAGCATTAGCATCTGATAGATGGCAATGCTTCAATGAAATAATTGTTGTTTCTGACTTTTCACTCGGAAAGTGTACCAACATAAAAGTTCTTACATAAATCTCCTTCCTTGGCTTTCAAATTTGTTTAGTTCTTTTTTCTGATCACATGTGAATTATTCTTAGTCTTCGTTCTTTATAAAATATTCATCTTGAGACTGTCCTGATAACGAATCTTATTTTAATTTTTTTTCACATTTTCTCTATTATCAATTTTGATTTGGTTTTACCTGAGTCATTTGCTTCTGTTGATTAAGTCTCTGGAGAAATAGTCATTAGTTGTAACAAGTGAATAGCTGAGTGTGTTAGAATATTTCAGTATCCATGCTTAAAATGAGATTATTATGACCTTGAAGAAATTACGCTACTTAACTTTGAGAATACCATTCATTCAGAAAATAAGAACTGCCAGAGAGATGTGAATCAAAAGTGTTAAAGGAGAAAAATAAGCACAGAGAAATCCTGGGCTACCAATAAGCAAATGCTATTACTTAGATAAAGACAGGGATGCATCTGGCCTGAGAATTATACTTCTGGCTTTGAGCATCAGGTCCTGCGGTCAGACATGAAGTCTTTTCAGTTACGCTTGTAGTAGCTGTGTGTCTGCCAGCTTCCATTCTTCAAAAAAAAAAAAAAAGCACTTCCACTTTTCTATATGAATAATGTTTTTAATTTGTCTTTCCTACTCTTGCCAGAATTTTGCTCATATTATAATTTTCTTTTGGGAATAGGAAGAAGTAACTGTTTGATTGCTTTAAAAGACATATTACATATTGGAATTTTTTGACACTTTTCCAGGAGTCAACAGTAACCTGAAGAATTGAGTGAACAGTGTTGCCAGTACTCCCACCTTATGATAATAGTTAGGAGGCATATATTGTCGATATTTTATGTGCATGGAAATGAAAGGGGAAGCCACAGTTTCCCTTTGTCAGCTGTTCCATCTCTCCATCATCAACCCATGGTTCTGTGTCAGCATCCAGGAGTTTTGCTGTACCATAATAACCTAGCCTCGGAGCCTAGGCTGGCAGGAAGACTAAGATAATAGGCAATGCCTGGAGAGACTTAGACCAGCTAGACAACTTCAAGACTTTCTGGTTTTGTAAATAACTTCCAATTGGTAATAAATGCAGTAGTCTTTAAAAGGACCTATACAAAATTCCCTTTTAGCTTAGCCCTATATACTAAGTTGCTCCCAATTTAGGGACTCCTTTTCCTTTCTCTTCCACTAGCCAGTAAACTTTTCTACTCTCCAGCTTTCCCAACTTTGTGTCTGAGTCACATCTATTTCTCAATATTTTCATTCTTGAAAATATTGAAGAACCAGGGAGTCGCAGGTGAACCTGAGGTCACCTCTCCAGTATCATTTGCATCAAAAATAAACAAAATGCACTGATATTGTCAGTCTCTTTTTTTACACTTAAAGCATAAAAAATATGTACAGAGTGTAGAAAATGCCTGTGGGTATTGGTACACACAAGCAATAGCTACACATTGAATCATTATGTCATTAATAGATAAATATTGATAAATATTTTAAGTATTTTATGTCAATATTTATGGCAATTTTGACTGCAAGGGTGACCTGAAATTTTTTTTTAATTTTATAAGGAAAGTTAACTAATCATGACTACAACTTCTTTAAGGAAAGTGGAAGAAATTTTTCATACTCAGAGTTTTAATCAACAATTTCCCAAGTCTCTCTAAAACTATGGTCTGTCTCCTTCTGAACTCAGAGATCAGATCAAAAATTAAAATGCCTGCTTGTCATTCCAATTTAGATTTTAGAAAAGGAACTCAAAACATCATACCACTACCCTCCATATTTGTTTCTCTTTCTTGCTACACACATCAGTAACACTGTTCTTTACCTATTTATGCAAGGCAAAGCTAGAATTATCCTAGAATCTTCACTTCACATTGTTTATATTACATATTTTGAGTTGGCATTTACTGCTCTTGAATAAAAGTCTGGAAAATTTGTCATTAGCTAGAACAATTGAATAGATGAGAGTGCTAGAAAATAGCTTAAAATATAAATAGTAATGGTCATGGGCTATCAGCTGTAGAGCAGGTAGTGTCCTGGGATACCACCCAGTGCTGATGATGGAATTTGGGGCTTCAGGCATGCTACTTGTGTGCTTACCTGGCTTGCTCCCTGGTTTTAGGAAGAGTTTTACTGGAAAAATTAAATATTTTCAATATCTCACAAGTTGAAATTAAAAATATTAATTCCTATTAGTTCCACGTTTTTACTAAAGAGATCATTGTGAAAAGTACTTCCTTGTGTCTGATCATCAGAGCAAAGTATGGGGTCAGGATTTGAAGTTGTGAAGTCAAATTGCACTGTTTTGTTTTTTTTTTTGCTTTTTGGGTAATACCCGGCAATGTTTAGGGGTTACTCCTGGCTCTGCACTCAGGAATTACTCCTGGCGGTGCTTGGGGGACCATATGGGATGCCAGGGATTGAACCCGGGCCGGCATAGGCCAGTCACGTGCAAGGCAAACGCCCTACCTGCTGGGCTATCGCTCTGGCCCCAAATTGCACTGGTTTTAAATTAAGCTTTATAAATTTTATATTTGTTGTACTTTAGATTACATGGTTACACAGTATTAATATTTGTTGCTTTGATGCACAAAATCATTGAAGTTGCACCACCACCAAAGTGTCAAAGACTCACCATCTGGTTTGAAATTTTGAGACAGAGCCTGGAGAAAATATCCTAATTCTCTGAATACTAATTTTTATAACAAACAACAATCCTTACTATAATTTGAGCTACTTTAAACACAGTTGGCACAAAATGGTTCACATTAGTAGCATTCTAACTATTATTATGAAGATCTTACACAAAAAAATAAGAAAATTGTCTATTTTTATTGCTTGGTTTTGCAGGAGTTTAGCACATATTAGGAAATCTACTCATGCAATACCTCTAATACATAATACTATAATGGTTGCACTTTTCTATTGGAATGTATACTTACATTTTCTAAGTGACATGTAAAGCACATTTACACTACTTTATGTATCAATTATTTCCATAAGACTGCCACTTAAAGCAGATGATTTTCTTTTTAGTTTTAGGGGCTGTTTGGGGTCACACCTATCTTTACATATCCCTCTATGTTCAAGGATCACTCCTCTAAGTGTTAATTGATCATATGTGGTGTTGTGGATGGAAGGGAATCTACCAATTACAAGCAAAGCACCTTTACTCTGTATTACTTCTTTGGATTGCGGGGCGGGGAGGGACCTCTGAGACAGACTGCAGTCACTCTCATCTTCTAAGGGAGAAGCTATATGTCTAAATAATAGGAAGAACCATTATGCAAATCTTCCTTCTGTGCAAAGTGACTGAAACAAAGCAATTTTAACAAAAAACAAAATAAAGTTTCAATTTTACAAAGATAGGACAAAAGACTGTATAATACAGAAGGTGATGAAGGTAATGGGAATAAAGGAGATTTACAGAGCAGGAAGCAAAGAGATTTTCCTGACCCAGATATAAAAAAGAATAAGAAGAAACAAACAAAAATGGTTCAAGGATTTTAAAATTTTTCAAAATTTGATTTTTGAGAAATTGTCAATGCTATAAGGCTGTAGGACTTATGAGAAAGGAGTTTTGTACACCAAACTTTAGCTGTTTGCACTTTCTTATATATTTTTTTAAATAATTTATTTCCCTATAAATTGATTACAGTCAATTTAGTTATACAACCTGTGAGTTTGAAGTAGAAAGAAATGGAATATTCTTACATTTGAAATGAATGAAAGGGAAATGCATAAGGATTGAGATATAATCAAGAGTAAGAGTTCTACAAACAAAATTTGAGTTTTAAATAGATTCAGTGACACTCCTACCGAAATTCACATGAAATTTTCACAAAAACAGAAAAGACCATCCTAATTTGAATTAGAAAGAGGGTTTTGTCTACTCCAAGTATTCTTGAAAAAAAAAGAAAAGAAAAAGACGAAAGCATTAAAAAATCCTATTTCAAATTATATAGTACTCTCCAGTAGTTACAATAATACACTACTTCTATATAGATAACACATAGACTTATGTAGAACCCCAGAAACAAAATCAGGTACATATGCCTAATTAATGTTTGACAAGGGAACAAAGAATGCCCAAAATGAAAACATAACCAATAAATAGCACTGGGAAAACTGAATATGCACAGGTAAAATAATTAAATTGTGAATCTGAGAGATAGTACAATAGATAAGGTGTTTGTCTTTCATACAACCTAGATAGGTTTGATCACTGATACCACATATAATCCCCCAAACACTGTCAATAAATGATCCTTTTAAATTTGATGACAAAAATAATTAAATTGATACCTATCCAACATTATTCATAAATATTAATTAAAATATTAATGCTTTATCATAAAATCTGAAACTATAAAGTTCCTAGTAAACAGAGAAAAAGTCTTCTTGATAATACCAAAGAGAAAAGTTAACTGAGGCTATGTCTTGCTCAAAAGATATGTTCAGGGCCAGAGAAATACTGCAGGGGTTAAGTTCCTTGCCTTACACAGAGCAAATTCCTTTTTGGCCCCTGACATCAAATATCTTCCTCTAAAAACCAGTAGGAATAATTCCTGAGCATAAAGCCAGGAGTAATTATTGAGAATCACAGGGTGTGGCCCCAAAATTAACTATCAATAAATTAGAAGGTTAACAAAAAGACAGGCGAAGTACTTATATATCATATAGCTATAACAAAATTATATCCAGCAATTAGATACAACAGTATATATGAAACTCATATAACTCAATAACAAAAATATTCCAACAATTAAAAACTGAGCAGAAGATCTATATAGACATTTTTCTAAATAAAACATACTGACAGCCAATAGGTTACATGAATAAATGAGTGCAATGAGTGCTCAATACCCTGTTATTCACACAGTGTCATCAAAATCGAAGCAATGTAATATTTCTCACTTATTAGAGTAAATAGTATAACAATTATAAGAGATGGCAAATGCTGGCTAAGTTGTGGATATAGAAAAAATCCTTGTGCACTACTGGCAAGAAAGTAAATTGGTACAATCACTATGGCCTTATAGAAGTCAGAGATGTTCCAAAAAAATATTAAAAGAAAAACTACCTTAATATCCAGAAGTCCCACCTGTGGATAAAAAGCTATGGAAGACAAAATAACTGTCTCAAAGAAATAGCTGTAATCTTATGTTCATTATAAAATTTCTTACAGCAGATAACACATGGACATAATCTGTGCCACTGACAAATGAACGACTGGAGAAGATGCATTGTGCACATGTATTTCTATCAACAACCCGTGGGGTGAGGGACGACTGAGTCACAAACTAAAAACCCTCAATGCTTACTCTTGGCTCTGTTCACAATGTCCCCGTGGTGGTGCTCCAAGATTATCTAAGATAGGGAACCAATAATTTCATTTTTGGTTTGTTTTTGGTTGAGATGGGGAGGTTGTGGGCATTTCCAGTGTTGCTTCGTGGAACATATGTGGTGACCCGAGGAAATCGTGGATCAAATTGGGATCAGCTCTGTGGAGGCACGGCCCCTTAACCCCTGTACAATTTTTGCCCCCCTATTTTTAATCTATCTTTAAATCCTTATCTTTTTTTGGGGGGTTTTGTGCGGGGGGGGGGGGGGGGGGGGGGGGGGGTAAATATCATAATAAAGTGCTAGTAAACATTAAACAAAGAAAATCCTGATGTTTCACATAATAAAGATAGAACTAGAGAATAACAGTAAATTATATGAGCTAGAAAGAGAAAGGCAAATACTGTATGACTATACATTAAACTCCATTCACTCTCAATGGAACAAACATCTTTGAATGCAGCAGTTATGTGTACCTAGGTCAAGAAGACAACATGATGAACGACCTAAAACATGAGCTGTGCAGGAGGAAGAGAGCGGCATGGATGCCTTCAAAAGCATCAAAGAAACAGCAAAAAAGGACAAAGAACCTCCAGCTCCGGGCAGATCTCTCTGACTACACTGCTCTCCCTGCATTAACATACGCCTCAGAGACCTGGGCCCTACAAAAGCAGGATGAGAACGCTATTTGGGTCTCCCAAAGAGGAATCGAAAGAGCTATGCTTTGAATATCACGCCTCACTCAAGTGAGAGAAGGAATCCGGAGTTCCGACCTCAGTCGCTGTTCCAGAGTCAGGGATGCTGTCTCTTTTGCCAAGGAATCAAAAAATCAGATGGGCTGGATATGTAATGAGATGTAGAGACGGCTGCTGGACTGGAGCCATTACCAACTGGATCCCATGGGACGTCAAAAGATCATGTGGCCGCCCACCTACAAGATGGGTCAGACTTCTTTGTCAAGACCCTGAATGAATGGTTTGAGGCGATTCGTATTCCTGGAAGCAACCAGATGCCATTGGGCTACACTGGCACGTGATAGGGGCCAATGGAAATGTTACTGGCACCCGCTCGAGCAAATCAATGAATAATGGGATGTCAAGTGATCAAGTGATCAAGTGATACATTAAATTAATAGAAAAAAAACAGTAGAAAGATGGCTTTATCTACTCCCTACCCTTCAATATATGAAGGTGAGGGAAAATGTTAAGATATTGTATAAAGGGTGCTTTTGTTTATTAGATAAATAAGGACAAGAGGTGTAATAACAGCATAGCTGAAGTCAATAATTCCACACTATAAGTTTGAAAGCTACTTTAGTCTCATCATCATCACAATAATACAAAAACAAAATGGTCATTTCATAGTTAAAATATTCTGAGTTCTAAATGTTTTATCAAAAATAATACTGTAAGGTGGCTATGCTTTTTTCCTGAACTATCTTGACACTAATCAATAAACTATATTCATAGTCTTCAGTGTAGTATCAAACCTATTGAGTTAACTTCAATTCTCAGAAATTAACTTTGCTTGAAAGTAGGTAGCTTAAATCTAATACATACATGCAAGTTTTAAGGGAAGATCACTGGATGAGTAAGTTGTCCTGTGTTCTTGATTTCCATGTTCTGGCGGAAGTCTCATGGCAGAGAGACATAGCAGTGATTTCAGGGCATTCTACCTCTCTTAGTATTCTTAGATAGGAGCTTTTTAACAACAATGCCCCTAGTTATATTAAATATCACAATATAGAATAACTATGACTCTTTTCTTTAAACTCCCTACTATTAATAATCATTCAGTTCTCCAGATCAGCTATAAATACATTAGACAGTGCAGCTGTTTCAGGCTGGAGCACAGTTTTCCAAACACAGAGGAACAAATCAAATTAAATAAACTCATCACCTTTATTTTGCAAATTACTGAAAAATTAAAAGTAATTCTTCTTGCCAAAGATTTCTTTGTCCCTGTGAATACAGACATTCCAAATCCTGATTTAGTTTTATCTGCTGACAATATGCTGTCATTTTGCAGTTTGTTAGAAAAAAAAAGAAAAATATGTTGCACTTCAAAAAAAAGAATGATTTAAAGACCTAATTACATAGTAACTTCCTGTTGTCTCATACTCTCCATCATTGGACTAATTGATACTATTATACTATTGGTACCATCAGACATATAATGTGGACTCAACTCATCATCTTTGCTGTCTTTAGAGATTTTTCCAAAAGTTTTCTACTATGTTTAAGCTTCTAGAACTGTAGGGCTTATACTGACTCAGAGTATAAAAGTGAAAAATCCTTGTTGCTGTGCCTGTGACATACCTCAAAAGAGGTCTCTGGTATGAGCCCATAATAAGCTCAGTGGGCACAGTGGCAAAACTATTAGGCAAAAACCTCTTTGTCATCCAGGAATAAGATGGTCTGTGGCCTCCAGTGCTACTCTTCTTCATGACTGCTCAAAGCCCTCCTTCATACTTCATTCTCTTCTCTACAGTTCCTCAGAAACTTCTGGAAACGTGAGTGGCAATGAGCGGCTGATTGCATATATTGTGATGTGAATGCCTAAGCATTCTCCTGCCCCCAACCTACCTATAAAGCATGAAGCTTCTCATTCTGAGTAATCTACATATACACTGAAACCCTGACCAAATTGCCTAGAAGTGTCTCTAACCTGAAGAATATAAGATAAAGGGGCAGCTCAAGTAAGAAAGGTGATAAAATTTAGAAACAAAATTATAGTCCATGTATTTTGGGTTGTTCCATGGAGCAGCTCTGTCTTTTGTATACACATTCATAAACCAAATACAGTCTGCCTCTTTTTCCTTTGGGGAAATACATTCCAAGATTTAAACTGCTGAGTCATGTAGAATAATAAAATACTTAAGATCATTGCACTGGAAACTTCTTGTATTAAAGCCATTGTGAAAAAAGAAGAAAAGGGTTTCTGTAAATATTTATTATCTGAATTCATTAAAATTGACAAAAACTATAAAACACTCACAGTTTGCTATTAGGTATTACTTAATCCAATGGAAAAACTTAGGTTTTTACTATTCTGGATTCTATTATAGGACTTAAAAAATATAGTAGATAAAACACATTTCTCATAGATAAAGACATTCAAGCATATATATGAAACAATAAAATAAATTTCTAATATAAATAATCCACATAGAGTGATGTGGGGCAGGGGAGGAGGAGAGCAACATTCTTCCAGGACATTGGATTCAATACAGGGACCATAAGCATTACTGGTAAAGACTGTCTTTAGAGTAATACATGAGTTGGTCTGAATGATGGGTATGACAAAAAATAGGAAAGATACGTAGTTACTTGGGACAAAGACGCAGAGATACAGTAGGCAGAAGGATGACAGTTTGCCTGCTGTAGATTGTATTGGGTTCTTACCTGAGGTTGCAATAATGAGTTACCTACAGAAATTTTTTAACAAGATAAAGTCAGGAAATTTTTCTATTTTTTAAAATTTTGTTATTTTTGTTTATTTTCTGGTTCACATTCACTGGTGCTCAGGGCTTACTGCAAGGAGCACTCCTACCTTGGTTGGGGGAATCAGATGGAGTGCTGGGGATTGATTTAGGTTGACCACTTCAAGGCAAGCACCCCACCCACTATACTATCTCTGGGAACAATATGCTAATAATATCAACCTAGAATGGAGCATTAAGTAGAGGCAAAAAAGATACACATGATAATCTCCAGCACAGAAATTTAAACAAGAGACTGGTTCATTTGAATAGAAAATGTTTTATGATAAAATGTATTCATACTCATAAGTATTTTACAAATCTAAAATCCAGTATCTTAAATCACTTGATCACTAGAACACTTGACAACCAGTTATTCATCTATTTGCTCGAGGCGGGCGCCGGTAACATTTCTATTTGACCCTATCATGTGCCAGTGGCATCTGGTTGCTTCAGGAATACCAAGAGTCTCAAACCGTTCATTCAGGGTCTTGGACGAAGAAGTCTGACCATCTTGTAGGTGGGTGGCCACGTGATCTTTTGACATCCCATGGGATCCAGTTGGTAATGTCTCTAGTCCAGCAGTCATCTCTAAATCACAGTACATGTCCAGCCCATCTCCTTTTGACGCCTTGGCAAATGAGGCAGTATCCCTGACTCTGGAAGAGTGATGGAAGTGGAGCTCCGATTCCTTCTCTCACTTGAGTGAGGTGTGATATTCCAAGCATAGCTCTTTCAATTCCTCTTTTGGAGACCTGAATAGCGTTCTCATCCTGCTTTCATAGGGCCCAGTTCTCTGAGGTGTACGTTAGTGCAGGAAGAACAGTGGAGTTGAAGAGATGTGCCTGGAGCTGGAGGTTCTTTGTCTTTTTAGCTATTTCTTCAATGCTTTTGAAGGCATTCCATTCCCTCTCTTCCTCCTGCACAGCTCAGGTTTTAGGTCGTTCATCATGTTGACTTCTCGACCTAGGTACACATAACTGCTGCATTCAGAGATGTCTGTTCCATTGAGAGTGAATAGGCCCTCTGGAACTAGTTCATTTCTCATGAGCATAGTATTTTAAATATTATTTTTAATTTAAGAATTAAGTTCAAACTTAAATAACAAAGAATAAATGGTTGCATTTATTTTAATTTTAGGTTTCACAAAAAACAATTACCAAGAGAAAAAGAATATAGAAAACTAATATAATGTATATACGAATATATACTATTAAGGAATATAGAAAACACTCTAGACAAAAAAAATGTTTTCTACCCTATCCATGTCTCAGTCAAAGTTCTACTGAGGGGCAATGCCCATATCACTGTTTTAAATCTTAAGTCAAATACTACTAATAACTCCTAAAAAGTAAAAGGGAGAAGAGCCATGGTGAGTTTCTTTCCAAAAGAACAAAACTGAATTAAACCACAAGAAATTATCTGTGAAAATTACTTAGCAAATAAAAAAAATTCAAATATATCATGTTTCTATTTTTGTCTCTTCTGAGTCTAAAAGGAAATGCCTAGGTAATATTTTAAGCTTCCTTGAGGCTCACCATCACTGTAATTCAGTGCTATGTTGAATCAAGTAAAGAGAACTCATTGAGAGTTAAGGTACACGAGCAAATAATTCTATGGATAAAGTAGCATGGAGTCACAGACAAGAAAAGAAATGTGTTGGTGTTTCATTTTCCAGAAACCTAAAACTTCAACTGTTTGTTCTACATCACCTAGCATCAGAGCTATACAACAACTATGAGTAAAAGGGAATATTCAGAAAGCACATAAAACAATTTTAATGTAAGTGCAGGTAAGACACAATTTCCCCTTAATGACACTATAACACTTTAAAGTCTTGGGATTTTACTGAGCTGTTGATTCCTTGTATCTATTTTTTTAGGTCATTGCAACCTGACAATATTCAATATTACTATACTCATTTCTGAATGGGCTGTAAACCATCTTGGTTGATCATTCATGTTTTGATTAATCAAGACCCCAACACAACAATTCTCCAAATTATAACAATAATATTATATTTATTTTAATTTTTTAATATACCACCGTGAGACATACAATTACAAAGGTGTTCATAATTTTCTTCTTTTTGGAAGCTTCTGTTCATTTATTCTCCCCATTTTTTGATAGGGTTGGCTGTTTTTTTCTTGTGAAGGGCTACCAGTGCCTGATATATCCTGGATATTAATCCCTTGTCAGATGGGTATTGGGTGAATATTCTTTCCCACTCTATGGACTGTCTTTGTATCTTGGAAGCCATTTCTTTTGAGGTGCAGAAGCTTTTTCAATTTTATATAATCCCATTTGTTTATCTTTGATTCCATTTGCTTGGTCAGTGGTGTGTGCGTCTTTAAAGATACTTTTAGTATCAATGTTGTAGAGTGTTTCTCCTATGTTTTCTTTGATGTACCTTATAGATTCATGTTTGATATTGAGATCTATAATCCATTTTGATCTGACTTTTGTGCATGGCGTTAGAAGGAGGTCTAAGTTCATTTGTTACACATAGCTGCCCAGTTTTCCCAGCACCATTTGTTGAAGAGGCTTTCTTTGCTTCACTTAATATTTCTTGCTCCTTTATCGAAGATTAAGTGGTTGCATATTTGAGAGTATGTTTCAGTATATTCATTTTTATTCTATAGGTCTACGGGTCTGTTTCTATACCAATACC
>JAJIBD010007587.1:0-74469 GCA_021461705.1 Cryptotis parvus | reverse complement strand
CCCCACCAAGAGCAATAAAGGTTGGGTTCTAATATTAAAGGGCCAGTTTACAAACTGGGAGGGCGGGCATGTTAATTCCCATCTATTTGAATCTCTATGGCTAACCAGAGTAGGCTATTCTATGACTATCCTCCCATCCCCATTAATCTGAGTTCTAAGGACTGGAATTTATTCATAGGCTACTGGCAGGGTGAAAAGGGCAGCTGTGATAAAGTTACAGACCCGGGAGAAGGTCATCCCGGACTACCTAGAGGCGCCAACCCAATCCGGGGGCCCTAGTGAGCGGGCGTCTTCAGGCTCCACTCACAGCCACTACCGTTGTTGGTCTTGAAGGAGGGAGGCGCCTTGATCCAAGGAATGTGAGTCCCTTCAGGAGTTGGAAAAAAGCAAGGAAATGGATTTCAACCCAAGTGACCCAGAAAACATGAGAATTAATTCAGCCCTGAGACCTTCTAAGCACTCCAGCACCCGGGGCTTGGGGTCTGAGCGGAAGCTGTGCTGCCACCTCGTGGCAGGAGTTGGAACTGCGGAAAGATGAGCTACCGTATTTTCTGGGCGCCAACGTTTTTTCCCCCTGGTTGGGTCACTCCTGACTGTGCGCAGGATTTACTGTCAGTTCTGTGCTCAGGGGTCACTCCTGGCAGGGATTGGGGATCATATGAGCTTCCGAATATCGAACCTGGCTGCATGCAAGGCAAGTTCCCAACCTTCTGTACTATCTCTCTGCCCCCTTCCCGGTGCCAACTTTCTGTTAAGTCCTGCGCGGCTCAGTTTAGTTCCATTCCCAAAGGAGCGCGCATTTAAGAGAGCCAGGGGATGAATCTGGTAGAGAAGGTGATAAGGAAGGGCCTGAACAGAGTGCCTCCCCCTCAAACACAGACAGACGCACACAGACACACACACACACACACACACAAACACACACACAAACACACACACAGAGGCCTGAATGTGTATAGCAGACAAAACAGAATAGGTGCCACAGTGCTGGTGACTCAGGGTTCCCCACGGAGCTCCAGACTGATGGGTCCTTTTGCAAATGCTTGGATAAAAAGCATTTTCAAAATGCAAATGCACATAAACTTTCCAGGGGCAGGAGCAACAGCACAATGGGTAGAGTGTTTACCTTGCACGCAGCAGACCCACGTTCTATCCCCGGCATCCCATATGATCTCCCGAGCACCGCCAGGAGTAATTCCTGAGCAAAGAGCCAGGAGTAACCCCTGAGCATCGCTGGGTTGACCCAAGAAGCAAAAACCAACCAACCAAACCAACCTATTCCCCAAAACAAAATAAAAACAAAACGTAGCCCTTCCAGACCGGAGAGATAGTACATCCCATACGGCCCCGAGCCCGCCAGGAGTGATTCCTGAGTAGCCCTTGATAACTTCCCAGTGTGGCTCCCTGCTCCCCAGCCCACCACACCGTAAGCAGTGTTTCGGCTGCAGAGCCCAGGCATTGAACTCTGAGTTGTGTATGTGCTAAGTTGTGTTTGCCCCTGAGTCACGTCCCCAGCCCCAGGTGCATTTTATTTTTTCTTTTTTGTTGTTTTGGTCACACCTGGCAGTGCTCAGGGCTTACTCCTGGTTCTGTACTCAGGGATCACTCCTGGTGGTACTTGAGGGACCATATGAGATGCCAAAAGACAGAACCCAGGTAGGTCGGCCGAGTGCAAGGCAAATGCTGCACCTGCTGTGCTCCCAGAAAGAGCTTCGTCATCATGGTCTCTATCTAGTAGCGTTTACTGGATTAGAGCAACTGTGTGCGAAGCAAGTGGCTTCCCTGTTGTACTGTCTCTTTGTCCCTCTACCATGTGCGATTTTTTTTCTTTTTTGGGTCACACCCGGCAATGCTCAGGGGTTACTCCTGGCTCTGCACTCAGGAATCACTCCTGGCGATGCTCGGGGGACCATATGGGATGCCGGGGATCGAACCCGGGCTGTCACAGGCTGGCCGTGTGCAAGGCAAACGCCCTACCCGCTGGGCTATCGCTCCGGCCCCCTCATGTGCGTTTTTAATAAACAGAAACTTGCTTTCTTCTATTCCTCTGAAGTGATGCTGAAAGTATTGAAAAGAGAGTGGAAAGGCAGTCCAGGGACACACACACGCAGCCCAGGAGACACACACACACAGCCCAGGGGGCACACACACACACAGCCCAGGGGGCACACACACACAGACCAGGGGACACACACACACAGCCCAGGAGACACACACACACAGCCCAGGGGGCACACACACAGCCCAGGAGACACACACACACAGCCCAGGGGGGCACACATACACAGCCCAGGAGACACACACACAGCCCAGGAGACACACACACACAGCCCAGGGGGCACACACACAGCCCAGGAGACACACACACACAGCCCAGGGGGGCACACACACAGCCCAGGAGACACACACACACAGCCCAGGAGACACACACACACACAGCCCAGGGGGCACACACACACAGCCCAGGGGGCACACACACAGCCCAGGAGACACACACACAGCCCAGGGGGCACACACACACAGCCCAGGAGACACACACACAGCCCAGGAGACACACAGACCAGGGGCCACACACACACACAGCCCAGGAGACACACACACAGCCCAGGAGACACACACAGACACACACAGAGCCCAGGGAGACAAAGACGCACACACAACCCAGGAGACACACATACAGACACACACAGACACACTCACGGCCCAGAACACACACACATATACAGATACAGCCCAGGAGATACACACATACACACAGCCCAGGGAGACACCCACACAGACACACACACAGTCCAGGAGACAGACACACACAGTCCAGGAGACACACACATGCAAACACACACAGACACACACACACAAAGCCTAGAAGACACACACGGATACACACATAGCCCAGGAGACACACACATACATAGACACACAGACACACACAGCCCAGTAGATACACACATACACACATAGACACAGTCTAGGAAATACACAGACAAACACAGCCCAGGAGACACACACACAGACACACACAGCCCAGGAGACACACACATACACAGACACAGCCCAGGAGATACACACATACACACACAGACACAGTCTAGGAAATACACAGACACACATATAGCCCAGGAGACACACACACATGCAAGTAGAGACGTGTGTGCTTGGAGGAAGCTGGCCGCAAACGGGTCTGTAGGAAAGTCTGGAAACGATCAAGTGTCGCCCCAGGGGCGCGGAGAGAAAACGCAGCACATAAGGCAGCTGTCAACCATCCCTTCGTTGGAAAGAGGATGGTTCTGTGTGTTGACTTGTAAAGATCGGATGACGCAAGTGCAGTGAGAAATAGCTAGTTTGTTGTTGTTATTGTTAGCCACACCCAGGGGTGCTCAGGGGCTCCCAACTCCGTGTTTGGGGTTGGTCCTGGCAATGCTTGGGAACCGTGTAGTCCTGGGACGCAACCCCAACGTCCTGCACGCGAAGCACGAGTCTTGTATGTGCATGAACACAAGTGAAACGTGAGACTTACACCTGCTTTCACGGGCCAGTGGGCACAAGCAGATTCTCTGCGGGAGGGACCCGCTCACTCTCGGCTCTCATCAGCACATTTTCAGGAACTCTCTTCTGCCCCCTGCCGGCCCCCGCCGGGACCCTGAGTCAGAATCCCTCTCCCTCTGTGCGTGCTGGCGTGCTGAACATCCCTTGGCATGACCGTTGCACTGAGGCCCTTCCTCTGCGCAGGTCCCTCTTCACCTCGCCCTGCTTGGAGGCGCAGAGGACAGGTAAGAGACGCACCAGCCACTCCTCGCCCGCAGACGGGCCGCTTACCGCTCTCTCACCGTTGCCCTGATTCTTAGTGGTGAGAAGTGAAGGCTGCAGCTCAGGAAGCCTGAGCTCAAATCCTCACTGTCAGTTGCTAGCTGTGTGGCCACGGGCAAGCTACTTGGCCCCTCTGAGTCTCAGGGTCCTCATTTGTAAAGAGGACAATGATTGCTTCCTTAGTGTTGTGGAATTAGATGCAATAACTTAAAAAAGATCCATCAGGAGCTGGAATGATAGTACAGCGGGTAGGACGCTTGATGTACATGTGGCGAACCAGGTTTGATCCTTGGCATCCCACATGGTCTCCTGTGCACCGTTAGGAGTGATTACTGAGCACAGAGCCAGGAGTAACCCACGAGCAACTCTGAGTGTGGCCCAAAAACAAACAAAAAAACCCCTACCAACTAAACCAACCAACCAACCAACCAACCAACCAACCAACCAACCAACCAACCAACCAACCAACCAACCAACCAACCAACCAACCAACCAAAAACCCAAAGCAATTAATCTTCAGAAAAAAAAACAAGAAAAACCAAATCATCAATGTTCCCTGCACGAACGCATTATTTTAACCTCAGTTAAAATATTTTGAGCGTCAACATTGACTGTCTTAAACTCAACCATGAATAACTTTGTAAATCATGGTGCTTTCATAAAGCAAAATCAAGAAGAAAATGTTTGTGCGTGTTTGTGTGTGTGTGCGTGTGTGTTTGTGTGGGGGGCGTCCTGGACCGAGCGCGGCCATCTCCCGAAGTGCCAGCAGGTGGCGCTGCGACCATTTGCACCCGCAGCGTCAGCGCATCCGCTCAGGGCTGTGACCTGCGTCCAGCCCCCGCTGCCCAGCGGGTCTCACGGCTCCTGCTTGAACTTGCAGCGGTGATGGTGGTGATGGTGACGGTGGTGATGTGGTGACGCGCTGCTCACTTCCCTGGCTGGAGACACTTGCTGGGCTGGAGGAACCGCCTGGTCCTGTGTGTGTTGTGGGTGACACACAGCTGAGCCCGGCCAGAAGGGGTGGGAGGAAGAGAAGGGCCTGGTTGACTAGGGGGGGGGGGGAGTGAGGTGCCCACAGTGCCCAGCGGTGTCCCCCCGCCCTGTGTCGGCTGTCCCTGCACATTGGACGCTCTGAGGAGGCCTTGGGCCAACTCACCCTCGGGAAGAACTTCAGCCAGGCTCGTCTCCAGATACAGAACCCACCCAGGGCCGGGCGTGCTGAGCACAGGCTTGCCAGTGACACCCCTGGGTGTGATCCGTGGCACCGTGCCCTGACTGACTCCTACCGTGCCCTGACTGACCCCTAATAGCCAGCTGAGAGCTCCCGGAGTCCGCAGAAGGTCATCAAAGGAAGGCAGACCCAGAGAGAACTATGGCATGGGGCTCACTTGGAAGAAGCGCCCAGCCCTACAGGCTGGCTGAGGCCCAGGCGCTTGCACGCTGCCCTCTGCTGTGCCTGGCCCGCCTGCCGCCCGGTCCCTTCTCCCCTGGGCTCAGGACTAGGTCCGTCAGCAGCTCCGGCAGGGACCAGCTGGCCCAGCCGGCAGGGGTGGACTCTGGCCCTGCCCCTGACCTCCCATGTCCTGTGCCCAGTGTTCTGACTGAGAAGAGGGTATGCATGAGAGTCTTGTAGGGGGGTGCGACACCCCTGATGGGGGGGTCTGGAATGCAGGAGGGGCAGAGCTGGGGTGGTGGGAGGCGCCTTGCCCTGGCCTTGTCCGGCTGCTCTGTGAAGCGAGTGGGGCCTGGGTCTGAGCTGGGCGCGTGCAGTGCTCTGGGTCTGGCTTTTGGCCTTGGTATTGCACTGTGGGACCTGGTTTCCTTGAATGTCTCTGTGTGAGTGTGTGTGTGTGTGTGTGTGTGTGTACCTGGTTTCCTTGAATGCCTTTCTGTGTGTATATGTGTGTGTGTGTACTTCATTTCCTTGAATGCCTTTCTGTGTGTTCGTACCTGGTTTTCTTGAATGCCTTCTCTCTCTCTCTCTCTCTCTCTCTCTCTCTCTCTCTGTGTGTGTGTGTGTGTGTGTGTGTGTGTGTGTGTGTCCGTGTGTCCCTGGAGACAGCAGGAACGGCTCCTTGCAACCTTGTGGTGTCCCTGTGATCGTCCTCTGAAGTGACAAGGTCACTGTGGGCTGTGGAACGCGGCCTTTGAGTGACTCCACATTCTGTGCTTGCAGAGGATTGGCGTAACCCCGGGACTCGAGGATGGGGGTTAGGGGACCCCTTCTCTCGGGAAGTCGCCTCTGCTTGCTCCTTGAGAAAGGGGTGCCCACGGCACCTGTCTGAGCAGCGGGCTCCGTGTGGAGTGTCCTGGCGTAGCAAGGGGTTCCATCTTGTTCTCTTGTCACCCAGAGTGGTTGAAGGGACGATTATGGTGTGAGGGCCTGACCCTCCTTCCTGCATGGGCAGCAGCTGCCGGGTTTGGACACTGTGGCTCAGCCTCCTCGGAGTGGCGGTGTCCTGCTCTTCCTCCTGTCCCCGCTGTCCCTGATGGCTCCGTTGGGATTCAGAGCCGTGGCCCAGGGGTGCTGTGCGGGGTGAGGGGGCAGCGTGGCTCTAGGGACCGGCGAGGGTGTCGGGTGGGGGGGTGCCTTGTGCTGGAGAATATCCTGGTGGGGGGACGTCCCAAGAGAGTGAGTGGGGGGTTTAGCTCTGGTGGCCGCAGACCCCGCCCCGCCCCTCCCCGCACTTGGTTTTAATAGCCCTTTGATTGCGCCTCTTTTGGAGAGACTAATCATTATTAATGAATTTGGGCGGCTCCAGTGCAAATGAGCCCATGGGGCCTGGCGGAGGGGAGCTGGGACGGCGGCAGCGAGCAGGCCCGGGCTGTGTCCAGGCGGCAGAAACGGGCAGCCTCTCCACTGTCCCTTCCTGCCACTGACCTCCATGCGGAAGCAGGGCAGCCGGAGCGTCAGCACCAGGGGCCCTTTTCGAGAGAGGAGGAAGGTGGTCTGCAGAGTGCAGAAAGAGACCAGAAGATTCCAGCCTGAGAGCAAAATTCCAGCCCCCGAGCTGTGGCACGCCCCCTCCACCCAGCAGCCTTGTGTCCGACCCAGGAGGGCAGATGGGGACAGGCAGGGACACTGGTGCCAGCTCTCAGCCGTAAGGGAGGCTGTTTTCTAGGTGGCCGAACCTCATGGTGCCTACTGGGCTTTTTTTTCCAGCCTGGCGTGGATGGAAAGACCCCTGGCCGGGAAGGCCAAACCAAGGGCAGCCTGGCCTCTGGGTCCACGCTGGGGGTGGCCCGCCAGGGGTGGGGGTGGTGGGTGCTCAGCTCTTTGCAGGTGACGCCTCTGGATGATGGCGTTGAGGCAGGAGAGCGCAGGCTGGCCCTATCACTCGGGGCCTCCCCGAAGGTGCGCCCCGCTTCTTGAGACGGCTGATTACCCACTAGTTTCTGTGTAATTATTTAATCAAGCCCAAGTCCTCGGCGCGAGCTGGGTGGCTGACCAGACCCAGTTCCCTCCTCCCGGGAGACTAATCAGTTAGAGTCCCAGAGGGAGGGCGCGGGTGCTGCTCTCTGCCCAAGCCAGGCCTCCAGGGAGGAGTCCAGAGGGGCCAGGTCACCTTGGGCTCACCTGGGTGGCAAGAACGGGTGTGGGTGTGAAGACACAAGCCGCTGAGAGTGCTCCCTTCCTTCCTCCCCTCCTCCTACTTCCTCTTCTCCCTCCTTCCTTCTTCCTTTCTTCCTTCCTTCCTTCCTTCCTTCCTTCCTTCCTTCCTTCCTTCCTTCCTTCCTTCCTTCCTTCCTTCCTTCCTTCCTTCCTTCCTTCCTTCCTTCCTTCCTTCCTTCCTTCCTTCCTTCCTCCCTTCCTCCTCCTCCCTCCTTCCCTCCTTCCCTCCTTCCTTCCTTCCTCCCTCCCTACCTCCCTCCTTCCCTCTTTCCCTCCTTCCTTCCTTCCTTCCTCCCTCCCTCCCTCCTTCCTCTCCTCTCCCTCCCTCCCCCCTCCCTCCTCCCTCCCTCCTCCCCCTCCTCCCTCCCTCCTTCCTTCCTTCCTTCCTTCCTTCCTTCCTTCCTTCCTTCCTTCCTTCCTTCCTTCCTTCCTTCCTTCCTTCCTTCCTTCCTTCCTTCCTTCCTTCCTTCCTTCCTTCCTTCCTTCCTTCCTTCCTTCCTTCCTTCCTTCCTTCCTTCCTTCCTTCCTTCCTTCCTTCCTTCCCTTCCTTCCTTCCTTCCTTCCTTCCTTCCTTCCTTCCTTCCTTCCTTCCTTCCTTCCTTCTTCCTTCCTTCCTTCCTTCCTTCCTTCCTTCCTTCCTTCCTTCCTTCCTTCCTTCCTTCCTTCCTTCCTTCCTTCCTTCCTTCCTTCCTGTGACAGTATGGAGTGGTGAGGCTGGAGCAGTGGGCAGGAGGAGTCCTGGCAGTACCCACGGGCACCCCAATCTCACCTGCCCTGCCGTCCATAATGAGAGCTAGTGGCCTCTGCTGTGTAATTAGTTAATAAATCACCCCAGTGATAAATAGAATGATAGATGTGGGTTTCACCTGATCACTTTTTTATTAAGGGGAAATAAATCAGTCCCACATTGTTGCTATAAACCTTTCAAACTGGTCAGCTCCTGGCTGGTGGCTGCTGATTAACATGGCCACATGGAGGGACCGTTTGTGGCTGATCATGGGGGGTCAATCAGTCCCTGTCATCTTCCCTCCTGGAGGAGGCGGCAGGAGCCAGGTGCAGCCCAGCGGCTGCTGCTCCCTACCGAGGGCAAGGCGTGTGGGGAGAGGCGTAAGCGGGGCGCCACGAAGCAGCCCGGCCCAGAAGTCCAGCGGCAGAGCTGGGGGAGTGACACCACGTCCACCCCGCATGTTCCTCTCCCCGACAGCAGGTGGGCAGCTGGGCGCGAGGTTCCGGTTGATGCTGGACTTCTCCATCTTAGACTCCTTTAATACTGACAAGCAGTGAGGACTCCAAACAGCGGGTTGGTGTTTTCCCTCTTCTGGTGCTGCTCAGGGATTACTCCTGGCTCTGCATTCAGGAATCATTCCTGGTGGTGCTTGGGGGGACCATATGGGATGCCAGGATCAAACCTGGGATGGCTGCGTGCAAGGCAAGCACCCTACCCTCTGTGCCCTAATAACAAGAGCATTTGTTATTATGGACTCTATATATCGCGTTACTGTATTAGAAATGAAAACAGAAGGCGAAATTAAAGGCATTACTTTATCAATACTTAACAAACTCTTTTTGTTCTGTTTATATTTTCTTTTCTGGGTTACATCTGGTGGTGCTCAGGGGTTACTCCTGGCTCTGCACATGGGAATTAGTCCTGGAGGTGCTCAGGGACCATATGGGATACCAAGACTCAAACCCAGCAAGGCAAATGCCCTCCCCTCTGTACTATCACTCTAGCTCCATTCGATTCTCTCTTTTTGTGAGTGTGCATGTGTGTGCATATGTGCGTGTGTGGTGTGTGTATGTGTGTGTGTATGTGTGTAAAGCACAATTTTTCCCCAGGGGTGCAACATTATAATTCGCATAATCTGGGGACACTGATGGTGGAAAATGTGCACAAGTGAAGGGACTTGGGTAATGGAACGTTATATAACTGAAACCCAATTAGGAACAACTTTATAACTGTGTATCTCACTGTGATTCAATAATGATGATGATGATGATGATGATGATAATAATAATAATAACGAACACCTTCACCTTAGTCTTTCCGTCAGTGATGAAGCAACATGGGGTTAGGGGTGCACCGCCTGTGTGCAGTTAAAATGAGTGTAGCTTTTGTGGGCCCTCCTTAACCACGCTTGGGAGTTCCAAGGCCACTCCCTGGCTTTCCTTGGTCCAGTGATACGGGCCTGATGGGACCCAGCTTTGAGCTGTGGGTTCCAGTTGCTCCTGGAACTGGGTCCCTCCTGGGGGAGGGTCTCTCATGTGGCGGGGATCCATAATGCTCCATTTCCATCCTAGTTCCGGGCCACGACTTTCTCTTTGTGGCTCCAAGAACAAGGATGTTTTCCGGGAGCTCCTCCCCGTGCCTGAAAACCCCCTTTGTGCCCCCACCCCTCCCCCATGACCCTGCTAGGGGCTGCCCCCCTTTTCCTCCCTCTCACTCCTGGCTTTGATTTGATCAGGCCAAATCTGAAATGATGTGTGAAAGTAATGATATTTCGTAATTAAATCTCCAGCGCCGGCCGCCGCCATTGGTGCTACATGCATTGTTCATAAGGGGAAAAAACCCGCATCAATTCATTTTCTGACCGGCTACTCCAGGGACTGGCAATTATGAGCAGCTCATCTCTTGTTGCTTCGCATATTAAAGAGCTACTGAAACGCAGAGAGAACTTGGGAGGGCTTTTTTTTTTTCAACCTTCTAATAATGTTAGCTTAATTAGGGAGGCTCAGTGATAAAGGGGAAGTTTTGGATGATTTGAGCATATTTTAATGGAAGGGAAAGAAGGCGCAAATAAAGAGAAATGAAGGTGTCAGCTGCGGGCTGCAGAGCTAAGTTTCCTTACTGAAAGGTCTTTTTTCTGGGCCCCGCCTGGGGTGCTGAGGGCTTCCTCCTGGCTCTGCACCCGGGATCACTCCTGGCAGGACTTTATGGGGTGCTGGGATCAAACTTTCTGGGGCCAGGGTTGGCTCTGGCTGGCGCCCGAGCCTCCAAGGCAGCAGAACGGACGAGGCAAGTCGCTGCAACATTAGGGTCCAGCAGATAACCTGCACCAAAGCAACTTCCCTTATTCTTCCCCTATGTGGTGAACGTTCTTCGCCAAAGCTGCACATTTGCAACAACTGGTTCATCGACACGGTCACCTCGTTCTCCCAAAGCGGACGGTCCGCGTGAGGGTCACTCTCCAGGTGGTCTGACCTGGAGGTCTGAGGACAGGTGAGCACCACAACAGTCCCCAAAGTGCCATGCGCCAACGCTGCCCTCCCTCTTCACCCCAGCCCCTGCAACCTCTTTGTCTTTTCCCTGTCTCCACCATTTTGCCTTTTCTTAGTGTCCTGAGGTGGACTCATCCAGGCACGTGGCTTTGCAGGCCAGGCTTTTAATTACTTGGTGGTAGGATTCGAGACCACCCCTTTCAGGCACACCCCTAGGAAAGCTTCCCCTCATCTCCCCCAACAGGCACCCCAGCTTTGGTTCTGTTTGAGCAGGCCCTCACAGTGGGCAGCGAGAGGCAGGGTCCGGGGGAAGGGTGCAGCGAGGACTTCAGGAGCCGGAGCACAGTGGGCAGGGGAACACCGTGGGCAGGGGAGGAGCACAGAGGGCAGGGGGAGGAGCACCTTAGGCAGGGGGAGGAGCACAGTGAGCAGGGGGAGGAGCACCATAGGCAGGGGAGGAGCACCATAGGCAGGAGGAGGAGCACAGTGGACAGGGGAGGAGCACGTGTGCAGGGGGAGGAGTGCCGTGGGCAGGGAGGAGCACAGTGGGCAAGGGAGGAGCACAGTGGGCAGGGGGAGGAGCACAGTGGGTGGGGAGGAGCACAGTGGGTGGGGGAGGAGCACAGTGGGCTGGGGAGGAGCACAATGAGCAGGGGGAGGAGCATAGTGAGCAGGGGAGGAGCACCATAGGTAGGGGGAGGCGCACACTGGGCAGGAGGGAGGAGCACCATGGGCAGGGGAGGAGCACAGTGGTCAGGGAGGAGCACCATAGGTAGGGGAGGAGCACAGTGGGCAGTGGGAGGAGCAGTGAGCAGGGGGAGGAGCACCGTGGGCAGGGGAAGGAGACGTGCTCTAACAATCCTTGTGCCGGCAGGGGAGGCTCCCGGTTGCTCTGCAGGCCTGGCTGCCCGGGAGCAGATGGTTAACATGGCCCATTTTACAGGAGAAGAAAGAGAGACCTGGGGAGGCCCAGCGCCCAGCCCTGGTCTCACGGCCGCAGGACAGTGCTGGGTGCGATGGCGTGAGAGAACGTCCCTGTGGGCAGTGCCGTGCTCTCTCCAGTCCAGGAGCATCAAGCGCCAGTTGGAGCTGCTGTGATGGAATCCGGAAGATGGGCCGGTTTCTGAACAACCTCAGTTCCCACCTACCATTGTGAGGCTGGAAGGCCACCACAGAGGGCCTGCTGGGGCAGCACCTGCTGGGGTCAGCTCTGCTCCGTAGCAGATGGCGCCTCCATTCTGCCATGGTGGAAGGGGCAAGGGAATCTTTGGGGTATCTCTCATGTATGGGCACTCATCCTGTTGATGAGACTTCTTCCCTCATGACCCGATCGTCCCTGACTCTGACACTGTCCGACTTGGGGGGCTTAGGTTTTAAGGCACACATGTGGGGAAGGTGTGTTTGTAGATGCCCGTGGAGTGTGTGTCCAGGCAGATGGCTGTGGGACAGCAGAGCTTGTCTCTTAGACGTCTTGAGGCACCCTCTAAAACCCCCCAATCTGTGGGTTTCCCAGCCCGAGATAAATAAAATTCAGACTTAATTGGCTTCTTGCATCTCTCCTCTGCTCTCCTTTTTTCTCTTTTTGGGCCACACCGAGCAGTGCTCAGGGCTTACTGTTAGTTTGTGCTTAGGGATCACTCCTGAAAGTGCTCAGAGGGCCACGTGTGGTGCTGGGGATCGAACCAGTTGAGTCAGGACTGGCCCCATGCAAGACAAGTGCCTTCCAGCTGAATTATCTCTTATCTTACTGCCTCTCCTCTTATCTGGGGCAACTTTGCATCTCTGACTGGGCCATACCCAGAGTTTGACATAGAATCAACTTTCCCTAGACACTTGCTGGTGAGCTGCTGATTATTCCAAGGGCTTAATATGCAAACTTTCATTTATTTACTTTTTATTATTGTTATTATTATTATTATTATTATTATTTTTTTTTTGCTTTTTGGGTCACTCCTGGTGAAGCTCAGGGTCACACCTGGCTCAGGAATTACTTCCTGCGGTGCTCGGGGACCATACTGGATGCCAGGTATACAACCCAGGTCGACCACGTGCAAGACAAATACCCTACCCACTGTGCTATCGCCCGGCCCCAATATGCAAACTTTTAAAGAGTCTTTCCTCCCACACTGTGTATTAGTCCCATTTTACAGTAAAAGGAAGGGAGCTCAGAGAAGCAAGCTAGCCGACTCTCCTAAGGTTCCATCATTTGTTACGCCTGGACTGGATTTGGACCCCAAATATTGTATCTTTGCTCCAAGAGACCACTGTTATCTTCCCTGTGGTACAAACAGGAGCCAGCTGAAGCAGGAAAGTCAGTCCGTGAAGGATGCGTGAATGCCTCAGTTTCCCCGCTAATGGAGGTATATACCTGTTGGGGACCCGCGGGGCTCCCGAGAACACACCAGAGTTCTTCCACCTGTGAAGCAAGGAACTGGGGTATTCATACCCGCCCCCCACCTCTGCAGAGCTCAGAGCTCTTGGGAGGCCTGTGGAGCCACGAAGATAGACAATAACCAAAGTCCTCAGGTAGAGTAGGACTAATTGGTAGCAGAACTAGGTCATCACGGTGCTCTTCACCCTAACAAAGATGCTGGGGCCACCTTAAGCTGGTCTTGTTAAAAGGGGCTTTTCTTCCGCTCCTTCCAGCACACGCCTTGGTTTGTACAGACTCGGATTCTAGTGGTTACCAAGTCAGATAGTCTCTCCCTGAAGCTCTTTGCACATCAGAACTATTCTCCATTCAGAAGGGAGGATCTTTACATATGCCTAAAGAAGAGGTTTTCTAAGGTTCACCATGGTAGAAATAACGGTTAGGTACATATTTAAATCGACTTTGCAAGTGTCCCCAAGGTCCTTAGAAATGCTTGTCAGCATATAAACAACTCAGAATTTACAGTTCAGTCTTCTATTTCATTAAAACATGCCCCCCTAATCACTGATCACTGGCAACCCTTGGATTAGTATATGTTTAAAGCACTCAGGGAGAGAAGACGCGGGTTTGATTAAATTCAATAACGTAGCTTTGGTTCCCAGGCTGGCGTGACCTCCCCGTTCCAAACTCAAGTTGAAACACTGCTCTTTGGACCAGAGTCGGCATTTCCCCTGTTTCACTGATCAACTTTCCTTCCTAGGCTTTCAGTTTAACTTTACTTCCCAGCAGCCAGACGCTCTGCTCGGGTGTCACCAGACCTTTTATCTTGGCTTCTTCCCATTGCCCTCCATTAGGAAACTAGCATTTATTTAGCATCTATTTAGTGCTGGCTCTGAATAGTAGCTCTTAGCCCACCAGGTGAAGTGTGCCAGGAGAAGGGAGGTGGGTTAGCTCCACGGATCCGTCTGGTATTGCCACCAGGGCACTGGGTAGCTCCTGGGCAGCTTTTATTTATTAATTAAAAAATGGAATCACCATGAGACAGACACTTACAAAGCTGTTTATAATTGCTTTTCAGTCGTACAGTGTCCAACACCCATCCCTCCTCCAGTGTACATTTCTCAACACCAATGCCCCCAGTTTCCCACCCCCAATCTGCCTCTATGGCAGGCACCCCCTCTCTCCTTTTGCACATAGTGATTTGCAATACAGACGCAGAAGGGTTATCATGTATATCCCTTTACCTACTTTCAACATTCAGTTCTAGTCGAGCGTGACCATTTCCAGCTATTATTGTCGCACTTTGTCATACTGGTACATGAGCTGCTTTTAAAACATGCCAGTGATCCTAAGGCCCAGCTCAGCGAAACCAGCCTCTGGGAGAGGAGGATGAAGGTTGTACTTCACGGCTTCCGGACAGGGAGTCAGCTGAGAACCACACAGAGACAGTGTCTGAGATGCGCCCGCTCCCCACAGCAGTGTCCCGTTCCCCAGGGATGTGGCATCAGTGTGGACACCAGGGCCAGCAGAACCTGGGTTCAAATCTTGGTTCTGTTACAGATTTGTTGTGCTTTTGGACAAGGTGCCCCTAGGACTCTTCTTTAAGGGTAGGTGATCGTGAGATCCACAATCGCAACCGTGAGACTTGCAGTTTACTCTCCAAGTTCAGAGACATATGTAGAGCCCAGAGAAAGAGGTGTGTGCCCCACCTTCAGGGTCCGCCATTGGCTCCCCAACCTGGCTCCAGGTGTCCTTGCTCTCATCCCACCTCCCGAAATCCTGTGGCTGACCCCTGTCCCCAGGCTGTCCCTGTCTTTGAAGCCACCCCCCTCTGCAGATGCTTGGGCCGTGCTCAGCCTTGCCCATCTTCCGAGGAGGAGGGTATCGACGTTCAAAAAACAGTTTAATTATTCTGCGGCTGCCTGGCTATTAGCTGCGACAAGAGAGCTCAGGGCTATTTTCAGCATTAATTTTCCATTTGAAATGAATTCCTTTTGGTTACACTTTTTAAATGTTTCTTTTTAATTAGACGCAATTACTTCAGAAGAATTGCTTTTATTCCTCAGCCTGAGATCCCAGTGATAAAGTCGCTATCTGGCCCCACGAACGGCCGGGACGGCTCATTTAGTCGCTGCACTAAAGTATATTGAACTAGGAAATTATACAGCGAATCAACTATTAATTCCTTTTATGATCGCTCACTCTAACATCTTGAATGAGATCTTCAGGGGGAAATTTAGTCACAATAGGGATCATTGTTCTCCAACCCCACTAGCCAGCGCACTGTGACTGGGACGAGCAGAGAGGGTCTGTTTGGCTCTGGGTTGGACCCCGTTATTCACAAGGCCACCCGGCATCTCAGCTTTGGGGTAAGGGTGTGGGACATGCAGCCAAAGATATTTGCACCGAGGACTGGGGACTCTGGGTGCCCTGCAAGGAAGAGGGTTTGAAGGCTGGTGCCACACTCGGACCTGAGGTGCAGAGGGAGGCTGAGCCGGTAGGTGGCAGTGTGCAGCCGTGGAGTGTCCTCGTTGGCGGAGGCGAGAGCCATGAGCAGAGCGCAGAGAGCGTCTGCAGTTGCACTGGCAGCGTCTTGAAACACGCTTAGCCTGATCCCTCTGAACAGAAGAGAAGCTGAGGTGCCGAAGGGTGCGTGGTGACATCATTTTTTTTATTTTTATATTTTTTATTTTGTTATTTCTCCCCCCCATTTTATTACATTATAGACATACAATTGCAAGATGCTCATGCAGAGTTCTAGTTCCACAGTGTTCCAACACCCAACCCTCCACCCAAACCCATCTCCCATCACCAATGTCCCCACCTCCCTCCCCTTCCCACACCTGAACTACTTGGTGGGTTCTGTATGCCTTCTCTCTCCTCTCTATCTCTCCCTCCCGTCAAACTTTCCTGCACATTGTAGAATGCAGTGCATTAAAGGACATTACTGTTTCCACTATTTTGATGGACCGCGCGGTCGCAACTGCGCCGTGCGACCTGGGCTCGAACTGGTTTTGCTCTGTTAATCTGGTCAAGGTAGTATCCCAGCATCCGGACAGCCAAGGTGGTGGCTAGTGTGGTGGGCGAGTCTCATCCGGCTGCTTCCGGGACCCCCGGAGGTGATGGGCCCACTCCCAAAACCCATCTGTCCTCCCGGGAGCCCCATGGTCAGCTTAGCCGGGGAAAGCAGAGTTCCAGCTTCCCCAGGTGCGGGTGACATCATTTTTATAATGATATAAAATACATTACTTTGTGCTTGCTACTGGGGCAGGCTCGATGGGTGGTTGGGAAAATGGGGACAATGTAGGAAGGAGGGTCACAGGGGTGGGATTGGGATATTGAACGCTTGTAACAAACGCATCATGAACAACTTTGTCAATCACAGTGTTTAAATCAAGTGTGTGTGGGAGGAAGGCTTAGCTCTCGGTCCCTGTCCTGGTGTCTGTCTGAATTGGGGCTCTGGGCTTTCCTGGGCGGTGGGAACTTCCCTTCCAGTCCTGGCTGGCTCATGGTGTCCCTCCACTCCAGGAGGAGGAGTGGACAGTGAGGACACTTGTCACCTAGCATGATCCCCTGGCCATGTTGCCCACCCAGGTGGGACCAGGAAGGTTGAGCAGGGTCCCTGGGGCCTTTCAAATCTCAGGAGCGCAGCGGTGGGTATGGGGCAGTCCGGGAGGGCTCAGATGCTGGCCAGGACCAAGGGCCTGAGTGTAGGCTCATTGCGGCTTCACAAATGCCATGGGGCAACATATGGAAGCCAGGAACCGGGAGGGACAGTGGCTGAGGATGAGACACAGAGCACACAGCCCCCTGACCCAGACGAGAGTGACCGGAAGCACAAGGGGTGGCCTTGGGGACCCTGAGTCAGGGCTGGGGAGGAGCTCGCACTTGACCGGATGTCCTGGGAGAGGCACCACCAGGGCAAAGGTTGCGGGGTGGGGAGCGAGGAGGTGGCACATGTGGAGGGCAGTCCTGAGAGGGGGTGTGTCCACCCCGGCCTTGGGTGGAGTCACTGGGGCTGAGTTCTGAGGGGAATGAGGGGCTAGAGAATGTCTTCATCCAGAGGAAGCCATGGCTATGTCAGTGTTGGCTGCTGTGTTGGAGAGTTGAGGGAACCGCTGGTTCCCTCCTCCTCCTCCTTCCTTCTCCTCTTCCTCCTCCTCATTCTCCTCCTCCTCTGTCTCCCTCCTCCTCCTCCTTCTCCTTCCTCCTCCTCCTCCTCATTCTCCTCCTCCTCTATCTCCTCCTCCTCCTCCTTCCTCCTCCTCCTCCTTCTTCTCCTTCCTCCTCCTCCGTCCTCCTTCTCCTCCTTCCTCCTCCTCCTTCTCCTTCCTCCTCCTCCTCCTTCTTCTCCTTCCTCCTCCTTCCTCCTTCTCCTCCTTCCTCCTCCTCCTTCTTCTTCCTTCTCCTCCTTCTTCTTCCTCCTCCTCCTTCCTCCTCCTTCCTCCCTCCTCTGCCTCCTCCTCCTTCTTCTCCTCCTTTCTCCTCCTCCTTCCTCCTCCTCTGCCTCCTCTTCCTCCTCCTCCTTCTCCTCCTCCCTCCTCCCCTCTTTCCCCCTTCTCTTTCCTCCTCCTCCTTCCTCCTTTCCTCCTTCCTCTTTCCTCCTCCTCCTTCCTCCTCCTCCTTCTCCTCCTCCTCTTTCCTCCTCCTCCTCCCTCCTCCTCCTCCTCCCTCCTCCTCCTTCCTCCTTTTTCTCCTACTTCTTCTTCCTTCTCTTCCTCCTTCTTCCTCCTCCTCCTCCATCCCTCCTCCTATTTCTTCTTCTTCCTCTCCTCCTCCTTCCTCCTCCTCCTCCTACTTCTTCCTCCTCCTCCTCCTTCTTCCTCCTCCTCCTCCCTCCTCCTCCGTCCTCCTCCTTCTCCTATTTCTTCTTCCTTCTCCTCATCCTTCCTCCTCCTCCTCCTCCTCCTCCTCCTCCTCCTCCTCCTCCTCCTCCTTCTTCTTCTTCTTCTTCTTCTTCTTCTTCTTCTTCTTCTTCTTCTTCTTCTTGTACAAGGCAAATGCCCTCCTTGCTTGGCTATTGCTGCCCCTGAAACCACTGTCAACAAAATGAGTGAAGGAAACAGTTGTAGGCAAGCCTTCTCTGAAGTTCTGGGGGAGGTAATAGAGATCTCTCAGCCTGCCCTTTACTGAGGGGAGCAGGTCCTCTGTGGGGTGGGAATGTCGTTAATGTGATGTGGAGGCGAGTACATGCATAGCAACTCATAGGGAACTAATCATCCTAGGCTGATGATTGGGTCAAGACAACAATGCCCCATGGCAGAAAGGGACCCCCAAAAAACCAGGCTTGGGCATTTGGTCTTGGTCTCTCCTGAGGTCTTCTCTGCTGTTTTCTCACCTCTCTCCTTTGCAGCCTCACCTTAGGCTTGAGGAGACCTGGGGCCAGTGGGCGGGCATCAAGCAAGCAGTGGCAGAGACACACCCGAACGCCAGCTGGACTCGCAGAACATCTGGACCTCAGGAATCAGAGGAGGAGGAAGCCATCTCCTTCATTAATTGATTAATGTAATTAAAGGAAGATCAGGACGTGGATGCTGCCCACATTAGAGTTAATTTGTACGGGCAATTAGTCGTGCTCACCTCCTGCACAGGCTCTGCTGGCAATGTGCTTGTCCCTGGGAGACATTAGCGGGTTCTTGGGGCCAACCTGGGCCCTGTGAACCTCCATCCCGGCCACCTCAGTGTCCCTTCAAAGAGTAGTCAAGGAGACAGACCCAAGCTCAATCTGCTGACTCGGCTGAGCCTCAGTTTTTAGGTCTGTGCAGTGGAGATGATTGTACTCAGCCCATGAGGTACTTGGGAGCATTCAACTTGGACGGGTTTGGATGCCCTGTCCTGGCGAGAAGCAGGACAAAACATTTACACCAACTGCCCCAGTGTACTTCCAACCTTGGTCATGCAGCTCCAAGGACCTGGCTGTTTGGGAGTGTTCCAATCAGCACACCGTGGCTCCTAAGCCTTACCCCACACTCCTAGTGTTCCCTTGTTTTGTCATCTTCCCTGCACTGATGGATCCAGCAGGCTCTAAAGAGGCAGGTCAGCTGCTTCTTAGCTTACCAGGTCCTTGCTCTGCAGAAGTCCTTCTGCTAAGGAATCCCTTCTCACTCCCCACCCTGCCTTCCCTCTTCTGTGCTGCTCCCCCTCACTCCTTGCTGGGGATGGTTCCTGCTCAGCTCCACTCTTGTCCTTGTATCCAGCTCTCAGCTTTAGTTTACTGTTCCCTCCTGTGACCTCTCCTTTCAATCTTACACTCATACACGCCATCCTTTCATTCAATATTCCATCTGAGGCATTGACTTGAGCACATCAAAAAATAAATTCTTCAGTATGCTAATAATTGTCGATAGTGATAATACCAGCATAGAACTGAGCATTGAATATGGCAAAAGATACACATAATAACTGCTAAATGTATGTATTGCAATCCACAGTGTGTAAGAGAAGGAAGAGAGAAAGAGAGAGAGAAAGAGAAAAAAGAGAAAAGAGATAAAGAACCTGCCATAGGAGGCAGGCTAGGGGGGAGGGAGGGAGAATTTGGGACATTGGTGATGGGAAATGGGCACTGGTGGAGGGATGGGTGCTGGAACACTGTAAGACCAAAACCCAAACAAGAACATCTGTGTAATTGTATATCTCATGATGGTATAATAAAATATTAAAAAAAAGTTCTTGACCTTTACAATATGCCCCCAGGGCACCCCTTTGCCCCCGTCATTTCTCACCTCAGGAAGAGTCTCACCTCAGGAGATGGCACCTCAGAGGATGGTCCTTTGTTCTCCAGATAGAAACTTGAGGGTCACATTTGAAGTCTCTCTCTCTTCTGCTGTATCCAACCTATCGACAAGGCTGGTTAATTAAAAAAGAAAGCAGCTTGATTTGTGGTATAAATGACACACGATGGAGAGATTTAGAGGCCTATGATGACCATATCCCTCCTCCCTGAGCTCTCTCTGTGCCCCTTGGTGATCCTCAGTCTGGCCCCTTCCTTTCTTTTACTCCTCCCCTAGTCCCAGGCCCCTCGTGGTTCGCTTTCTATCCTTACAGATGAGTTGGCTTTCCCCAGAATCTTAGAGAAATGGTTTTATCCAGCATGGCTTCTTCTGGCTCTGACTTCTTTGACTCAGATTCATTCATGGTGTCGCAGTTCAGCACCATTACGCGTTGCTTCACAGAGGGGACACACTTTGAGCCACGTCCTGGTGTTCGTTTCATTGTTGTGCAGGTGACATAGGGTTGGTTGCTCAGTCCTAGGTGGAAGAGCCTCCTCCATATCTAGGTCTTCCAAGGACCACAGTCACCGGTGGTTATGGAAGTGAGCAAACACGGGCCAGTGCCGTGCAACCACGGTACCCTCTCTTTTATGAATCCTGTGGCTGCAGTCCATGTCTCCTTCCCCTGCCAATGCACTTTGGATTGGTTCCAGTATTATCATTATTTTTGGGGCTAGACCTGGTAGTGCTCAAAGCCTGCTTCTGATTCTGGCTTAGAGATCACTCCTGGCGGGGCTTTGGGTACCATATGGGGGTGCCAGGGATTGAAGCCAGGTCTATAGACCTGTGAAAGGCAACTGCTTTAATCCTGTGCTATCTCCCCCGGCCCCATAGTTTTATTTGGGGATAGCCCTGGCCCGCCACCCCAGCAGAGCCTCACAACAAGCCAGATGACCCCCACTCCATGAGGACCTCCATTTTCCACATCCGGACTTCCCCCTCGTCAGAACTCCACCCAGCAGACCATCCTATCACAGCCCGGCTCACGTGGTTCATTAATAAATGCTGGATTTTGAGATGACTACAAGAATATGCTACCCACACGGCAGAGCCTGGCAAGCTACCCGTGTTGTATTTGATATGCCAGATACCAGTAACAATTATAGACCTCATTCCCATGACCTGATGGAATGGTTTGAGGCTCTTTATGTTCCTGGAGCAAGCAGGTGCCCTTGGGCTCTACTTGCATGAGACAGGTCATATGGAGATGTTACTGGTGCCCGCTCGAGCAAATCGACGATGAACGGGAAGACAGTGGTACAGTGGTAAGTCTGGCTCTGTTCTCAGAGGTCTTTCCCCAGTGGTCCTTGTGAGACCAGGAGGTGCAGGGATTGAATCATGGTTGGCTGCATGCAAAGCAAACTCTTTGACCCCTGTGCTATCTCTCTGGCTCAGGATTTCAGTATCTTTTTTCCCCCCTCTTTTGGGAGGCCACACTTCGTAGTGCTCAGGGACTAATCCCAGGTTTGCTTGGTGCCACTCCTGGAAGTGTTTGGGGAACCATGTAGTTTGGGGACCAGGGATCAAACCAGGGCCAGTCACATGCACAGCACACAGTTTAATCCTTGTACTAGCTCTCTTCCCTGGATTGTTCCCAGTTTTTGTGCTATTACAGCTGAGCTGTAAGGCACCTTCCTGGTCACGTGCTAATCTAGGCAAGTGTGTTCATTTCTCTTGGGTAATTTTCTGGAAGTGAAATGTCTGTATTATATGCGGGTTTATTTTATACTTTTAAAGAAATAACTAACCTTTTTCCAAAGAAGGAGCGTGTTCTGCTTGCTCTCCCGGCGTTGTATGAGAGTCCCTATTGCTCCATATTCTTTCAATATTTAATAAGATGTTTTGAAAGTTTACCTTTCTGATATGAGAATAATTGAATCTTCCTTTCAGTGGGGGCACACACTTGACAATACTGGGTGCTATTACTAGTGAGGTTCTCAGGGGATAAGGGTGCAGGGGATCAAATATGGGTATCTCATATACTATGAGATATACTCATATATCTCATATACTAAGCATGAGCTCCAGCCCTTTGAACAATCTTCCTGGACCTTATAATTGAGTTTCAATAGCTTTTTAAATACTTGAGGATATAAAATCTTTTGTTTTTTTCTTTTTTGAGTAACATCCAGTGATGCTCAGGGGTTCCTCCTGGCTCTGCACTTAGAAATTACTCCTGACAGTGCTCGAGGGCCCCTATGGGATGCTGCATGCAAGGCAAACACCTGCTGCACCATCGCTCTGACCTGGGGGTGCAAATCCTTCAGCAGATATGTCATGTTTTCTACTCTTTCACTTGTTTTTCTTCTCTGAA
Organism: Cryptotis parvus; assembly: GCA_021461705.1. NCBI lineage: Eukaryota > Metazoa > Chordata > Mammalia > Eulipotyphla > Soricidae > Cryptotis > Cryptotis parvus. The sequence continues at coordinate 52,378 of JAJIBD010007587.1, read as the reverse complement.
CAATTTCTTTCAAAGAACACAAATTTTAAATTTTAATTCGATCCACCCTCTTGTTTTTCTTACATGTATCATGCTTTTAGGCATCAATGTAAGGGAGGCAGAGGCGTAATGGAAGAGCTGTTAATCCAATGGTGTGACTTTGTGCACTTGGGGTAATGAAGATGCAGTAACTTAGTACGCCAAGAGCACAAGTAGTAACAATACTGCGATCATGTTACTCCAGCAACAACAACAACAACAAAACAATGAAAGGAAAGAAAACAATAATGATAGAAAAAAAATAATGTTCCTGGGGTATGGCTTTCCAGAATGCCAAGCTCCTTTCGCTCCCTCCATATCCCTGATTGGCCTGGGGAGGCTCCAGGTCCAGGGATAAAGGCTTGGATCAACCATTCCTCCAATATCCTCTGATTGGCCTGGGGAGGCTCCAGGTCCAAGACTGGTCTGTGCAGCAGACCACGCCCCCGGCCCTCCTGATTGGCTGGGAGAGGCTCTGGGAGGCAGTGCACCTCCAGATTTTCCAGCAGAGTGCTTGAATCTTCACATGTCCCAGAGGCCAAGATCTCAGCAGGCTGGCAGTCTGGGAATGATCACTCAGAAATTCTCAGACAACTCTGTTGCTGTAAAACTAATGTTTTTTAGAGGATTTTAGAAAAATTCCCAATGTGAAAAGATAAAAAAAAAGATCTGTGATAAAAAAAAGAAAAAGGAACCAGAGACGCAGTCGTCACCATCTGTTGCCTGTGAAGCTGCTTCTGGCTTGCAATCCCCAAGCCCCGACTGGCCGAGGGACTCCAGGTCCAACACTAACGTGTCCAGCAGGCCATTCTCCCGTTCTCCTGACTGACCCATCGAGGAAGGGCTTAATAAATGCTCCTTGTTTTAAGTTTTCGTAGCATTGGCTATTAATATTGTGTTGTTATCCTTCTCATTGGTAGGGATGATAAGGTATAGAGTAATAGCTAGCTTCTATAAAAATTATGTTTTATGAGGCTGGAGAGATAGCACAGTGGAGCATTTGTCTTGTACGCTGGCTGAGCGAGGTTCTATCTTCAGCATCCCACATGGTCCCTAGAGCACTGCCAGGAGTAAATCCTGAGTGCAGGGAGTAAACCCTGAGCATCGCCGGTGTGATCCAAAATGCAGGCAGGCAGGCAGGCAGGCAGGCAGGCAGGCAGGCAGGCAGGCAGGCAAAACCCACCATCTTTTATCTTTCATGTAATAGAGTCTGTCCAGATGGGAGGTCCATTTCCCAGAAGCCCTGGCATCTAAATGAACCTTTCTTTTTCTTTTTTCTTTTTTTGGGTCACACCTGGCAATGCTCAGGGGTTACACCTGGCTCTTCGCTCAGGAATTACTCCTGGCAGTGCTCGGGAGACCATATGGGACGCCTAGGATTGAACCCGGGTCACCCATGTGCAAGGCAAACGCCCTACCTGCTGTGCTATGGCTCTGGCCCCTAAAAGAACCTTTCTGATGAGTTCTCACCAGGGCACCATGAACAGATATTGTGTGTCAACTTTAGTTCAGGGACGTTAAGAAGGGGTCTGTCTTCCCCAACCTCTTTTTCTGCCTCCCGGGAGAAGCAGAGAACTCTGAGGCCCTAGAAGTGATTCCCTATTTTTTTTAACTTAACTACTAAGCACAATAATATTGCTTGCATGTAATAAAATCCAGAGGATTACAGAAGAGACTGATTAGATCGAAGTTGAGATCTCTCCAAGGACTCCTTGGTGCCTTGGCCCAGTTGTGATCTGCTAGGGTAGCGCTTCTCTAAAGCAACAAGACTGAAATTCTGGACAGGCTTAGTATAACACTTGGTCCTCCCAAGCAGTATCAGAAATTCTGGGGGTTTCACGCTCACTGATTCTTGTCTAACATAGTCAGAGAGTTCAATGTTTGTTCTGCAAGGTAGTGTCACTGGAGGTGGCCCTTAGTCTCGGGTCCACTCCAGGGCTGCAGCTAGCAGTACTTGGTTGGTGGGAGAGTACATGTGGTACTGGGACCAAGTTTAGGTCCTTGTGCATACCAGGCTTTCATCCTTGAGCTCTGAGCTGTCTTCCTGGCCTCAGGACTGGGTGTTTTGTTGTTTTTCTGTTGTTGTTGTTGGTGGTGGTGGGAGCGGTCCAGTGCATTGTAGGGTTTGAGCAGCTCTGTCCTCTACCCACTAGATGCCAGTAGTGCCCTTTCCCTTCGTTGTGACAATCAAAATTCTCTCTAGGCCCTGGAAACTCTCTATGACCCTGGGGGGCGGGTCAACAGATCCCTTCCAAGAGAGTATGTTGTACACGAGGATGGAAGAGTCACATGATAAAAGGAACAAGGGTGCAGGCCTGACCATGAGGAGAGAGGAGCTGACATTGACCAGTGACACCGAACTGGACTCACAGGATGCAACAGTGGGAAAAGGGGAAATAAACAATTACTGGGTTTTATCACCTTATTGGAAGATAGAAGAGTACAGAGGACGTCATAATCCACCACTTAGATCCCACCATGAACATGTTGTCTATTTGCTTTAGACATGTCATTAAATTATGTATCTAGTTGATTATTTTTATACATTATATGTAATACTTTCACCATCCTAACTTTAGACACCTAGAAAGGTCTAAAGCTCCCATCATGAAATAGTTTGTTCCTGGATTTCAAGTAAGTTGAATCAAGCAAAACATACTCTGATTCTTGGGCCAGAGAGATAACCCAGTGGGTAGGGCGTTTGCCTTGCACGCGGCCGGCCTGTGCTGGCCCGGGTTCAATCCCCGGCATCCCATATGGTACCCCAAGCACCACCAGGAGTAATACCTGAGTGCAGAGCCAAGAGTAACCCCCTGATTGTTGCTGAGTGTGGCCTAAAAATATACTCTGATTCTTCATTCAGCATGTGTCTGAGATTCATTTGTGTTGCAGTGTATATTAAACTTGTATCACTTGTCTTCCTGTTGTTCATCGATTTGCTCAAGCAGGCACCAGTAATATCTCCATACATCCTGTTGCAATCAAGTGTACCCCAGGGGCATCTGCTTGCTCCAGGAACAGGAAAAACCTCAAACCATTCCTTCAGGTCATGGGAATGAGGTCCATAATTGTTACTTTTTTTTGGCATATCAAATAAAACAAGGGTAGCTTGCCAGACTCTGCCGTGCAGGTGGTATACTTATATTAAACACTATTCTTATTTTGCTTTTCATTCTTTCTCAAAAAATTGTTGTATTTCCTTATAGGGATGTGTCACTATTTGTCCTTTTATGCTCTTATTTTATACCATAGGGACCACCCTCTGGTAGCACTTGAGGGTCCATGAAGGATGGACCTCAGGCCTCACACATGTTAGTCATATGTTGTACCGTTCATTTATCCTATCTTTGCAGATACCTCCACCCACCTACCTCATTGAGGGGTGTTAGGGTTGTTGTCTCTAGTGTTTTTAGATTATTAATAAAGTCCTTCTGATCACCTCTGTCCAAGTCTTTTTATGGAACCGTGTCTCATGGATATATGCTACATGGGATAGAGTTGCTAGAGCATATGCCATACTTTACTCTCTTCAGTCCTAGCCTGGCTTTCCTTTGTTCACACCTTGCTAACACTTATTCAGGATAATTGTATATTGAATTGAAATTGTGGCTTGTGTTACAAAGGAGAAGTACAGGTGGACCAGGGATCTAGAAAGTACAGGTGGACCGGTAATGGGATCTAGAACGGGCATTGAAGAGAGCCAGTGCCTTGATAAAGTTTAGAGGTTGGAGGGAGCTTGAAATTTGGGAGGAGAGGAAGGGGCAGTGTGGTTGGAGCATAAATACTAAGGAGAAATAAGCGTTCAGAGAAATAAGACTGATACTGTACCAGAAGTGATGCTGTAGAGATTCTTAGAGGAAGGCCAGAGAGCAAAGGGACTTCTTTATTGTTGATGGGAATATAAAAACAGTGTGGCAAGTTTGGAAAATAGTTTGGCAGTGCCTCAAGTAGCTAAACTTAGAGTTATCATATGACCTAGAATTTAAATTTTTTTTTTGTGTTGAAGTAAAACTGTCATATATTATTATATTTGTTGAAGGCATACAACCTAACAATCATATATTTGGTATTTTTATACCTGGCCAAATGATCGCTGCAGTAAGTCTAGTTAGCATTAATCTCTACACATAGAAATATGTATTTTTCTTGAGATGAGAACTTTTTTTTTAAAAGATATTTTATTATACCACCATGAGATATACAATTACAAAGATGTTCATAAGATGTTCATATTTGGGTTTCGGTCATACAGTGTTCCAGCCCCCATCCCTCCACCAGTGCCCATTTCCCACCACCAATGTCCCCGATTCCCTCCCCCTCCCCTAGCCTGCCTCTATGGCAGATTCTTTACCAAGATGAGAACTTTTAAGATCTGTGCTCATCAATGTTCAAATTTGCAATACAATAGTATTCACTATAGTCACAATAGTATTCACTATAGTTGTACTTTATATACCCACGATTTAATTAAAAACTAAGTTTATGGGTCAGGATTGGTTTGTGGTTAAGCATGCCTGCCTTTTTAAACCTAAGGCCCTGAGTTTGATGCCTGGTGCCTTCCACATGCACTGCATGGGGCTCTGGTAGTTCTCTTGCACCACAACAGATCTGTGGTGTACAGCCAGGTGTGTGAGAGCACTCCTGATGATGTGTGCAACTGTAGGTAGCACGGCAACTACGGAAGGATGTGGCCAGCTGGTGTTAGAGCACCATAGAGACCCTCACCGAGCACTGTAATCAGGAAATAGCTCAAGAGTGCGACCATGGTGACCACCGTGAGTGCCACTAACAAGGTCTGTGATGCCTCATTATTGCAGCAGCAATAGCAGCACGGGCAGGAGAGGAGAGAAACATCTCCATACTCCTCACACTGAAGTTTTGACCTGCTTCACATAGGACTCCCATTCTTCGCCAAACCCACAGGGAATAGCTGATCTGTCTTTAGTGGATGTAGTACTAAATCGATCAAGCAGACTGTCTCCTGGGAGGGATGCTCAGAGCTCTCCACACACAAACATGCAGTGAAATTCCCACTTTGGGGTCTGTGGAATTTATGTTCCTCCTGACCCAGGCTGCGAGGCTTTTCTGTAGCCCTCTCTTTGGGAAGGAGGACGGTCATATCCATGGACCCTGGCTGGCACATGCTGGTGCTCAGGAACAGGCCACACTTCCTTGACAGAGCTGGACCAGGGGGCAGCTTGTTCTTGCTCATGTGCAATATCCTTACCCCAGGATGGGTCTGGCCAGAGTGTCTGGAAGAGCACAGAGGAGGGCATCAGCTCTATTGGAGGAGAGTAGGAGGGCCACTCTGGGGTCGGGCTTATTCTGAGTCTCTTTTCCCCCCTGTCTTTTTGAGGTCATACCCGGTGGTGCTCAGGTTACTCCTGGCTCTGTATTCAGGAATTACTCCTGGCAGTGCTGGGGATTGAACTGAGGTTGGCCGCATGCAAGGCAAACACTCTACCCATTATCCTTTCACTTCAGCCCCCATTCTGGGTCTTTCTTAAAGGGGCCAATTTGTATAATGTACTTGGTGGGGAAGGATTTTCCAGACAGCAAGTGTGAATGTTCTGAGGTATGAAGACATATGCACCATTTGTGGAATGAGACATTCAGTTTGCTTATAGAGGACATGCTAGGGATATGTGTATTACAAGGTGTGTGTGTGTGTGTGTGTGTGTGTGTGTGTGTGTGTGTAAGCAAAAAAGAAACAGGCTCAAACCAATCTGTGAAGGGGCTGAATGTCAGGTCAAGAGACTTGATTCTCAGACAAGAGGAGCCAGGAGAGACTTGGAAAAATGACCCATTGATTAGTCTGGGTTCCGCCAGCACGCACGCCGTAAATCAAACAGTAAACAAGGTAAGCCGTGAACAAGGAGCATCCTCCTCAGTTATTTCCTAGTTTCCCCCCAATTTTTTCCCTCTAGAGAACTAACTATTGCAGGCTGCCGGCCTCCCAGAGACCCTCTGCAAGTATCTGAGTAGCTGCCTCTGTGTCTGTAGCCTTAAACATCCCTCTCGCAATATAGCAGCTTTCTAATCACACTGTTCAGCACTTTGCTGTTTTCACTTAACAATATATCTTGGAGATTGTTTCATATCCGTACATAAAGAGCTGCCTCATTCTTTTTTAACAGCCGTAAAGATTTCTATTGTATAGATGTACTGCAATTTATTTAAGCAGTCCCCTGTTGATGGACATTTCAGCTGTCTCCAATCTCCTGTTATTATAAGCCGTGCTGCACTGAATAGCCTTGTACATCCAACTTTGCATACATATATGCAAGCGTGTCTGTGGAAATCCTGGAGCAGTAGAATTTATAGGTCAGTGGGTGTGTGCATCACACACTTTGATGGAGAGTGTGGCAGGTGCTATCCACAGAGATGGTGCTAATTTACACTCTGCAACCTGTGGGGGTGGGGGTTTCTCTGTACTCAGTTCAGTCTGTGCTCTCAGTTCAGATTGGAGTCAGTCTGATAAGCAAAGTATCACGTTATGATACTTAGCATTTCCTTGATATATTTATTTATGCTTGTGTGTGTGTGTGTGTGTGTGTTTGGGTCACACTCAGTGGTGCTCGTTGGCTATTCCTAGCTTTGTGCTCAGGAGCACCTGGTGGGACTTGGGGGACCACGTGGTACTGGGGATGGGACCAGTGCCAGCTCCCTGCAAGCAAGTGTATAAATCCATGTAATACCTGCCTGTTTTCATGTTCTTTTATTAAGACTTACGTGGAACAGCTTTCATTATAATTTTATTTTCTAAATAAGGTTGAAGTCATTGAGTCATCATGTCTTTTGCCCATTTTATATTATTTTTATTATTATTTTAGTTCACTGTTGACTCCTTTTTTCTGAATGGTTAGAAGATTACTAGAGCTGTAGAATTTGTGGTTGGTAAATCTCCTCCAATCAGGACCAATCCCTACTGGTTACACTGTGTGTGTCCAAATAGCCCTTCTCAGAGGTGAGGCGACTGAAGCAATGGTCAGGAATGGAGGAGGTGAGGGAAGGCGACTGGTTAGCTCTTCCATGGCGATGGGGAATGAGCACTTCTGCTCAGAGAGGAGCAGACCCTCCCTGCTGGGGGCACAGCCCCCTCTGTCTCTCCCTACCAGCATTCTTCCTGTCTCCCTGGTTCAATACCACCCTCCCGGGAGTCCTCTCTGCTCAGTTTCCTCTTTCCTAATATTAGCACAGGCACAGCCCTGCCCCCTGTCTCAGGCAGTGATTATATAGCAAATTAACCACAAGCTGTTCGGTCCTCGTCCGGTGGCAGTTGGGGAGATACAACTCTGAGTAATGACTTGTGTAGTCGAAGCTCTCATCTGTAATTTGCGTGTGCAATAAATGCAGAAATAAAAACTCTATCCATATGAAAAAGGGACCGAGTGGAAGGGACGGGGCGGGGGAAAGAAATCATGAATTTTGTGGACTGCATCTTACAGTCTGTCTTCAATTTCCTTGAGAGTAATGCGGTCGTTGGTGTCGTCTGATTGACGGCTGAGTTTGCCTGAAGGAAGGAGGTGGGTGGTGGAGGGTGGAAATCAGAGCAGGGTTAGAATCCTGACTCCTCTCGGTGTGTCTTTTAGGATGGCACAGCTGTCTGTGAACCTCAGTTTTCTTGGCCATAAAATGGGGAAGCATACTTATCTTCAACCTGGTGCTCAAGAGAGTGGAACTTGCTAAGTCTACAGGAAATGTTACTTTTCTTCCCTACTTACTTCCTTCCTGTGAGTGCATTGTTTCATCATATCAGGTGGGATTAAAAAACTTAAGTGTATTATTTTGAGATAACTATTGATTCGTCGGTAGCTGTAAGAGAAGCTAGAAAGCGATTCTATGCATCATGGACCCATATGCCCTCGTGATAGTACCTAGTGAAGCTACTGTATGATATCACAACTAGGATATGACCATTGGTGCAATCCACAGAGTCTACTATTTTCCTATTGTCTTTATGTGTGTTTCTGTGTAGTTTCTTTGTTTTCTGTATATTTACCACAGGTATATGTTTGTGTATTCACTATCAAGAGAGACAAAAATTTTACACATTTATTACAGGAAGGATCCTTCTTGCTACCCTTAAATAATCATTCCCACCCCTGACCATCATCCTTTAGTTCCCAGTCTCCCACTGCGGTAACTTCCAATCCATGCTTTGTTTCTTAAAACCTATCTTTTCAAACTATATTATACTACACTATATTATACTATATTAAACTATATTATACTATATCAAACTATATTATACTATAAATGAAATTATACAGTATTCAGCATTTTGAGATTTTTTAATTAAAATAATTTTCTCCAGATTTACTCAAGTTGTGTGTGTCAATAATTCGTTCCTTTTTATTATTAAGTAGTATTCCACAGTATGGATGTGCCAGTATGTGTTTAACCATTCATTTGTTGAAAAAAATTTGGGTTGTTTCAGTTTCTGTCTGTTTCTAGTAAGTTGTTGTGAGCCTTTACGTACAGTTTTCAAGCAGTTTTGCTAATTCATGGGAGCATAAATTTTTTTTGTTTCTGGAATAGATACCCAAGAATGCAATGCTGGCTCAAATGAAATCCCATATTTAGTTTTCAGAATGGACAAGCTGTTTCTCATGATAGCTTTCTGATTTTGTATTCCCATAAGCAATGTACAAATGCTCCTATTTCTTCATGTTTATACTAGCAATTGGTGTTGTTAAAATTTTTGGTCATTCTTTTTTTTTTTACTTTGTATTTGGTTTGAGCCGCACTTGGTGGTTCTTGGGGTTCTATTCCAACACCTTGTTTGGGGCTTCCCAGTGTTATTGGGAATGGAACCCGGGCTTCCTATAAGCAAAGCATGGGCTCGGCCTGTTGAACTATCTCTTGGTTCAATTTTTTGGTCATTTTTATAGATTAAAACACATGATTATGGTTTTATTTTGCCATTTTTTTGTGGAAAACATCTGGTGGTGTTTAGGGCTTGCGCCTGGCTCTGTGCTCAGGATCAACCCTGGTGGGACTCAGGGAACCCTATGGGATTGAACTTGGGTCAGTTGCATGCAAGGCAAGCACCTTACTCACTGTACTATTGCTCCAGCCCCAACTTTGTCTTTTCCTAATGGTTGATAATGTTCCTAATGGTTATTTTCACTAATAAATTCTTCATTCTTTTTCTTTTTGGCATCTGGGATCAAACATAGGGTCTCATACGTGAAACATGTGCTCTATTACTGAGCTATCTGCCTAATCCAGTGATGGGTCTCTTTTCTTGATGTTAAATTGTGAATTCTTTATATATTCTAAACATAAGTCCCTTATTCAAGAGATGATTTGTGATATTTTCCCCATTTCATAAATGTTTTTACTTTTTTGACAATGTGCTTTGATGCCCAACGTTTTACATTTTGATAAAGGTCAATTTATTTATTTTTAGTATTATAGTTAAGAAACCATCACCTAATTCAAGTACAAAAATAATTCGTTCCTATGTTCTAAGACACTTATGGATAATAGTGCTTACACATAGGTCTTCAATGAATTTTGGGTTGTTTTTATATGTATGAGTTAGGGGCCCAGATTCATATTTTTGGATGTGGATACCCAGTTGCCCCAATATTTTAGATAAAATACCTAAAAATATTTTATTTTTTTCTTTATTTAAACTCCATGGTTTTCAAAGTTCTACGTAATACAGTTGTTATGGGCATTCAACGGTCCACCACCAGTCCCACCACCAGAATGACCTCTCTACCATGTCCTCATTTTCCCAGCCATGCCCCACACCAGCCCCTTAGCAGGCAGAAGATAATTGATTTTATATAGCCTGTTGCAACCAAATTACTAATGGAATTATCAAAACTACCACAGTGGAAGAAAATCTGTGAAAATTATTATATCTCACCATGTCATTAAGTCCTTGTTTGAGGGTTTACTGAGCTGTTTGTTTTCAGTTGAGCCATCTGTTTTATTATTTTTGTTTAATGAACTTTGGTGGATTCTATGCTACTCTCTGAGCTAAATTGAGGCACTCCTATTGGGATGTCAGTGTTGTGGAATTTGGAGGTGTCAAGTGGCTGCATATGCAGCTGTGCACTCCAGAAACTCTAGGATCTGTAGAAATGAGCCGATAAGTTTGCATGACAGTGGATGTGGGATATGACAGTGACGACTGGGGCTTCTGGAGGGAGGGTGGGTGGAGGGATTTGCCTGCCCACACTCCAAGAAGATCCCGGACTTCTCAGCCTGAAAACCTGTACACCTGGAAGTTTTGTTGGGTTGGTGTTCTGCACAGATTAGCCAAGGAGCAGTGGAGTTGGGTCGTTGTCATAGCAACAGGTATGAGGTGTGGGTGTAGCTGCTGGGGTTTTAGCAGGACTTAGCCCACCCCACTCCTGAGGGTGACCCAAAGTTTTCAGTTGGAAGGCCAGTTCCAAGACCACTTTTGAAGCCTATTATTACTTTATTAAATTGTCTTAGCACACCCTAAGAATAAGAGTTTCCTTCTGGGTTTTAAATTCTAACATATATATATATGTATATATATATATATATACACACACACACACATACATACACACACACACATATATATATACATATATATGTATATATATATGCCTTTGCTTTTTTGGTCACAGCTGGTGCTGATGCTCTGGGGTTACTCCTGCACTTAGGAATTATTCCTGATAGTGCCCTGGGTCCATGTGAGATGCTGGGGATCGAACCCAGGTTGGCCATGTGCCAGGCAAATGGCCCTACACACTGTACTGGGCTCTGGGCGCCCTCCAGTTTTGTTCTTCGTTTTCTTTAACATCAAAGAAAATTGGGCAGGAACCTTCGCTGTCCAGACACTGACCATAAGGCCCCTAAGTCGCGCTGCCGCAAGTGGCCGCGTGGTCCATCATACTAGTGGAAACAGTTATGTCCTTTGGTGTACTGCATTCTATAATGTGTAGGAAAGTTAGGCGGGAGGGAGAGAGGAGAGAAAGACATGCAGAACCCTCCAAGTAGTTGAGGTGTGGGAGGGGGAGGGAGGTGGGGGACATTGGTGATGGGAGATGGGTTCGGGTGGAGGGATGGGTGTTGGAACACTGTAGAACCATAACTTTACATGAGCATCTTGCAATTGTATGTCTAAAAGTGATGTAATAAAATTTGGGAAAAAAAAAGAAAATTGGGCAGGAGACATAGTACAGCAGGTAAGGCACTTGCGTTGTATGTGGCTGACCTGGGTTTGATCTTTGGAGCTGCACATGGTACCCGGAGCACCGTTATGATCTCTGAGCACAAGAGTAAATTCTGAGCACAGTTGGGATGACCCAAGGGCCCCCTACCTAGTTTTTTTAAAAAAAGGCTAGAAACAACTATTTATTTTCCCATTCCCTTGTTGTTTTAACCAGATGATTGGAAATTATATACATGCTTGATTGTGGTGTTTGCCAAGGAGTGTGCATTTGGTTGTGGTACTTACACACTCATACACATTTTTTTCCCAGGGGTTGAGCTATTTAATTGTGATTCTTTCACTCATTCTTGTTGCAGTGCTCACCAAGGATTTCACAGTTTAGTTGTGGTGCTGGTACATAATCTGGCTGTGGTACACTGGATTCACACACTTCTTTGTGATGTCAGGGGTCTCAAGACAGCACAGCTCTGGAACCATGCTTGGCACATGTAATTGGCACTGGGAATTGAACTTCGTGGCCTCATCCTTGCAAATTGGGTGCTTTTACCACCGACTCAGTCCTGGGATCTTGTTTTTCCTTTTCGAGATTAATTTCTATATTCTACTATTGCTTTGGCCCTTTCTTCTTTATATGTTATATTTTTTGCTTCTTATAATCAGATATTAGCTTTATATGTTATATAACATATCCTATATTTAGTATCTGTTTTTCAAGTTGTGCCAGAAATGGGAAGTGAGATTTTTGGTAGTGATTTCATGGATCAACTTGAGAAATACTTTCATCTTTAAAAATATTAAGTTCTGGGGGCCAGGAAGTTATTACAGCTGGTAATGGGCTTGCCTTGTATGTGGTTGACCTAGGTTCGATTCCCAGAAATTCATATGATTCCCCAAGTCCCAGGAGTGATCCCTGCAGAATCAGGAATAAGCCCTGAGCACCATTAGGTGTGCCCTCCACACAAACAAACAAACAAACAAATTAAATCTAGGGTTGAAGATATAGCTCAGTGGGCTGAGTACTTGCTCTATAGATAGGAGGTCTGGGTTTAATCCTCAGTACCTCATGGTCTTCTGAGTACCACTGCCAGGAGCAACCCCTTAGCACTGAGTTGGAACTAGCCCCTGAGCATCTATGTTAAATAAAGCATTGGGTATGGTCCCCAAATCCCTTATCCTGCCAACCCCCCATTAATTTGTCTATCTTTTTTTTGCTTTTTTGAGGTCACATTCAGTAACGCTCAGGTTATTCCTGGCTCTGCACTCAGGAATTAATCCTGGTGGTGATTGGGGGACCATATGGGATGCCGGGATTGAACCCGGGTCGGCCACATGCAAGGCAAACACCCTACCTGCTGTGCTATTGATCACACCTGCCATTAATCTTGAGGCTAGGGAGATAGTGAAAAGGGCTAATGGGCATGCCTTGGACCTGGGCAGGATGTCCAGGTTTGATCTCTTGAGCTACAAGGTCCGTGTGCACTGCTAGGAGTGACCCCAAGCATCATGGTAGGAATAGCTCCTGAATACCAACAGTTGTTGCCCCAAACTAAAAGAAAAACAACAAAAAACCCCTTCCCATAAACATTAACTTGTACAATACATGAACATCACATAAAAATGCTAAATTCTTTGAAATTCTATTGTTAAATTTACTTCAAAATATTTTATTCTATTTTTATATTATTGTAATAGAATTGTTTGACTAATTTTACTTTGGCTTGCTCAAATACACCTGTATAGAGAACAATATTTTTCTATCGATCTTCTATTCTACAAGAATACTGACCTCAAGAATAATAATTTTTTGGTATGCAGGGGAAACACCATCCCTACTTTTATTTTCATAGCTGCATTATTCACAATAGCCAGAATCTGGAAGCAACCAGAGTGCCCGAAAATCGATGACTGGATAAAGAAGCTTTGGTATATCTACACAATGGAATACTATGCAACTGTTAGGAAAAATGAAATTATAAAATTTGCCTATAAATGGATGGACATGGAGAAGATTATGTTGAGTGAAATTAGCCAGAAGGAGAGAGACAGATACAGAATGACTGCATTTATTTGCATAACATAAATATATATGTACATATTATGATACCAATATCCAAGGTCAAGTGAAACATATATCAGGAGGTCTTGTCAAGGGTGGAAATTATCACAAACGTGTGGGAGTCAGAGGCTAGGTAAGACAGAAAATGGAACAGTGTGCTAACAATTGTCGAGGGTACTAATGCCAACCTTGAACTGAGCATTAAATAGAGGCAAAAAGATACACATGACAACCCTTTAATGTATGTTCTGTAATTCATAGTCAGGAAGGGAAGGAAAAGAGAAAGAGAGAGAAAGGGAAAGAAATAAAGAACCTGCCATGGAGGCGGGCTGGGGGAGGGGGAGGGAACCGGGGACGTTGGTGGTGGGAGATGGGCACTGGTGGCGGGATGGGTGCTGGAACACTGTATGACCAAAACCCAAATATGAACTTTTTAATTGTATATCTTTGTAATTGTAAAAATAAAAAATTAAAAAAACAAAACAAAACAAAACAAAAGAATAATAAATTTTGGTTGACTCCTCAGGATGTTAATATCTAAGACCCTGTCAGCAGTGAATATAGATAATTTAATTCCTTTATTTTCAATATAGATATACTTTTTCTGTTTCTTTTCTAATTGCCCTAGTGAGGCCCTCCACACAATGTTAAATAAAGTGATGTCTCTTTTGCTTTCGCCAGGGAGGATGATATTAGTTATGAGTTTTAATTTTTTTTGGTAGGTGACCTTTATCAAATTGAGAAAATTAACTTATGTTTCAAGTTTCAAATTTCAGTGTTTGCTTCTTAAAAGTTTCAAGTTCAAGTGTTTATTTCATAAAAGGGTAATTGCATTTTGTCAAATACTTTTTTAATCTATTGAGATGGGTAATTGCATTTTGTCAAATACTTTTTTAATCTATTGAGATGGTTATCTGATATATATGTATGACTGTGTATGTGTGTGTATGTATGTGTATGTATGTATGTGTGTGTGAAATTTATTTTTTGTGCTACTCGAGATCAAATTATAGCCCTCACACATGAAATACAAGTACTCTATTGCTGAGCCACATTCTTGGCCTTATGTTAGTTTTCCTTGTCACTTGTCACTTGTCTTCTTGCTGTTCATCGATTTGCTCAAGCAGGCGCCAGTAACGTCTCCCTTCATTGGGAATGAGATTCATTAGTGTTACTGTCTTTGGCATATTGAATACACCACGGGTAACTTGCCAGCCTCTGTCATGGCTCTGGGTTCATCCTAGGGTCCCAGTCTTTTGCTATGTCAGACCATCAACCATCCAGGGTCCACGGGGCAGAGCCCTGGGTATAGACAAAAAAATATAAATGAAAATTTTATTGTAGCTTAGATAACATGACTGTTTTAAAAAAAGCAGAGGATTCATCTTTTTGTACATTTACTTATTTTATATAACATTAATTCATGAGTGGGAATTTATCTTTATCTCATAAACATTTAATACTTTTAATTTTAAAATTACTATATGGGCTATAAAGAAGAGAGTATGAAGACAGCAATAATTACTTACTCAGTGATCTACCACTTAGAGAATGGTTAATATTTGGAAAGTAGCCATACAATCTCACAAACATTTCTCTCTCTCTCTCTCTCTGTGTATTTAAAACAATATGCTTCACATGTATTTTGTACTTGATTTTTTTTCATTTAATAGTTTATCAAGATCACTTTCTCAGGTCTTGAGTCATTCTTTATGAGCGCAATTTTTTTATTGCTGTGAAAGAGTTTACTCTATGGATATATCATCATCATTCATTTAAACCAATCTTCTATTATTGAATATTGAGGTTGTTTCCAATTTTTCATGATTACAAATAATATTATAATAAATATTTTGGACCATTAATTTTAGCACCTGCTTCTGGTTAATTCCTTAAGATAAATTTCATTAAGTGCAATGGGCATTTAAAATAACATTTTTAAGTGCTTCATTTTGAAAAAATTAATACATACACTTGATAAAAAAATCCAAACTGTTCAAGTGAGTTTTCATTAAAACGTTAGTCTTGTTTTTTATCTTTCATTGTAGTTTCCAATATCATCTCCCCAGAGAAAATCAATATAGCCAGTTAGTTTTCCATGCCTACTCCATACAAATATGGGTATGAAAATGAAAGATTTAAAAGGCTAATTTTAACTTTTTTAGTTAAAAATACTTTTTTTGGCCTTTGGGCCACACCTGGTGATGGTCAGGGGTTACTCTTGGCTCTGCACTACAGAATCATGCCTGGCGGTGCTCAGGGGCCATATGGGATGCCAGAGATGGAATCCTGGTTGGCGGTGAGCAAGGCACAGCCTTACTCACTGTTCTATCTTTTTGGCCCCTGACAGGCATAGCTGTACCCATGTCTTCTTTTTCTTCTATCTCCACCTCGTTGTCTCCCTTTCTCACTCAATATCAAGAGTCTAGGGTAGTAACCCTTATCTCTATATGCTTTACAACCAATCCTATCTTTTAATTGCTGCCTATCATTGCTCAAACTTTCATATTTTACTCACAAAGTTTGTTTTGGAGGCATTTAGTTTATCCACAAACGTGGCTATAAAAAGAACACTTTAACGACTAACTCTGATTGTATATCTTCACTCTCTGTGGAGGAATATCCGTGGGCTGAATTCCCAAAGTGGACCTACACATTTAAAATTGGAATACATGCTGCCATACTGCCTTCTGGGGCTGAGCGCTGGTGAATATCCACCCAGACCTACAAATGGCATGTTATAAAGCATTTGATCTTTGCCCATCTGGTAGATAAAAAAAAATTCAAAATTGTGATTTTAATTTGTGCTCTTCACCATTCTTCCCTGCACTTAAAAGTAGTTTGCATTTTCTTTCTTTCTTTCTTTCTTTCTTTCTTTCTTTCTTTCTTTCTTTCTTTCTTTCTTTCTTTCTTTCTTTCTTTCTTTCTTTCTTTCTTTCTTTCTTTCTTTCTTTCTTTCTTTCTTTCTTTCTTCTTTCTTTCTTTCTTTCTTTCTTTCTTTCTTTCTTTCTTTCTTTCTTTCTTTCTTTCTTTCTTTCTTTCTTTCCTTCTTTCCTTCCTTCCTTCCTTCCTTCCTCCTTCCTTCCTTCCTTCCTTCCTTCCTTCCTTCCTTCCTTCCTTTCTTTCTTTCTTTCTTTCTTTCTTTCTTTCTTTCTTTCTTTCTTTCTTTCTTTCTTTCTTTCTTTCTTTCTTTCTTTCTTTCTTTCTTTCTTTTCTTTCTTTCTTTCTTTCTTTCTTTCTTCTTTCTTTCCTTCCTTCCTTCCTTCCTTCCTTCCTTCCTTCCTTCCTTCCTTCCTTCCTTCCTTCCTTCCTTCCTTCCTTCCTTTCTTTCTTTCTTTCTTTCTTTCTTTCTTTCTTTCTTTCTTTCTTTCTTTCTTTCTTTCTTTCTTTCTTTCTTTCTTTCTTTCTTTCCTTCCTTCCTTCCTTCCTTCCTTCCTTCCTTCCTTTCTTTCTTTCTTTCTTTCTTTCCTTCCTTCCTTCCTTCCTTCCTTCCTTCCTTCCTTCCTTCCTTCCTTCCTTCCTTCCTTCCTTCCTTCCTTCCTTCCTTCCTTCCTTCCTTCCTTCCTTCCTTCCTTCCTTCCTTCCTTCCTTCCTTCCTTCCTTCCTTCCTTCCTTCCTTCCTCTCTCTTTCTTTCTTGGAGATGGTTTGTTCATTTAAAAAAAAAGTAACCCTCAGTTTTCTACCTTTTTCCTTTATTGATTTGTGAAAGACTTTAGGTAACAGAAAAATTAGTTTCTTATTTCGTGTTGCTTAGAGACTCCCTGAGTTTAACACTCTTTTTATTTCCATTTGCAAGGCAATTCTTTTTTAATTTTTAAAAAATGTTATTAACTATTTTTTGTGCATGTGTGAGCTACACCAAGCAGTACTTGGGCAACTCCCAGCTCTGTACTTAGGGTCATACCCACTGGTGCTCAGGAAACCCTACTGTGCTGAGGATTGAACCCAGGTCAGTTGCATGCAAGACAAGCCGTTCACCCCTGTGTTATCTCTCTGGCACCCTGAGAATGTGTTGGTACTGGGCATTACCCAGGCAACTTTTGTGATGCTCATAGACCTCTGGGTTGTATGTGGTGATACTTAGGGGACCACGCGGTTTGGGGAATCAAACAAGGTATCGCATGCAAGGATGTGCCTCAATTCCTGTACTATCTCTCCAGCTGATTCTATTATAATTGTGTAGTAGAGTTATAGTATCAATTTAGTTTCTTATTTAGTAACTTGATATACACTACCAAGGCTAATAACATTTCAGGCATCCAATGTTGCTGCACCATGGAGTGCCGCGTCCCTCCATCACTGACTCTTGACACCATCTCAATTCTCTTTGCCCTCCCCGTAGCAGAGTCAACTCTCGAGGTAGAGACTCAGGTCTCTTGCCATATGCTTCTTTACTTTCCATGTACGAGAAAGATTATTTGGTATTTGTCCATCTCCCTGTGACTCGTTTCACTCAGCATGGCACTGCAATTTCATCCATGGAGCAGAGAACTGTAGGATTTCATCTTTTCTTATAGCTGAGTAATATTCCATTGTACATAAATACCACTCAGGTGTTTTTTTTTTTTAATTAACTGGGAGACGGGAGTAACACCCAATGTTATTTATTTATTTTCTTTTTGGGTCACACCTGGCTCTGTACTCAGGAATTACTCCTGGCAGTGCTTGGGGGACCATATGAGATGCCGGGGATTGAACCTGGGTTGGATGTGTGCAAAGCAAATGCCTTACGCACTGTACCGCTCTGGCCCCACTCAGGTGTTCTTGATAAATCTAGCAACAATACCCCAGGACTGGCTGAGGCAATAGTTAGAGATACTTTTAGTGGTCATACCTGCACTAGGAGGTGCTCCTGGCACCTAGTCTATGGAAGACTCAGATACTGTAAATATACTACAGAGCACAGAAAAGATTTCATTCATCAAAAAATTTTCCAGCTCCAAGAGAAAACAGTGCCAAGGTTGAGAAACTTAAACTGGTTTAACACATTTCTCATCTCTAATTAAGAGCTTTCTAGGAAGAAACCCTGAGTTCCTTCAAGGAATTTTTTAAAACATTCTCTTCTTGTTTTCTTTTGACTGTACCAGAGAGTGGTTTTGGGTCTCACACATGCAAGCACTTGTAAGTTCTCTTGAAGAGCCTCATCTTCAGCCTAAACGTGTTCATTCTTTCTTAAGAACCAAGTAACTGCTTTTATTTCCCTTTTTCTCTTTGACTCTCAGGAAACTCAGACCAATTAAAATCCTTAGTATTCAGACCGTGGGATCTAACTTGCTGTTCATATGTTTTGCTTTTCCTTTGAGTTTTGCTGTTCTGGGTTAATGTGCATGTTTTTCTGGTCCCAATTTTATTATTATTTTCATCTTTACCATTCTTATAAATCACTCAAATTCCTCTGGAATAAGTTGTGATACACATACACACACATACACACAGTCATAAATATTTAAACATGGACTCGAGCAGACATTTGACAAGGTTTTGTACTGTGCCCCTGGGAACCAGCTGAACAGGTGGGCTGCCCACCTCACCCTAACATCCGGGGGGGGCTCAGGAAAGCCCTGTCTTTCTCTTGATCTTTGGGCCCTGACCTCGGAACACCTGTGGTCTTTGAAAACCAGAGCAGTTCTGACAGGGGACTCGGGGAACCCGAGGAGTGGAAGTTGGCTTTATCCGACCTGATCTTGGGGGCCACCCAGGTCCTCCCCTGCAGCTGGGGAAGTGCGGGGGGCCCTCCCAGAGGCCAACCCGGCAGGGCCCAGCAAGGCGATGCAACGGCCCACGCAGACACACTCAGCAACCGAGATTGCATCTTCCCCGGACCAGCGAGATTCTATAAACATAATCAAAATGTAATAGAAACTTTTTTGGAAATGCTGTTATGAGGAGAAAGCATCAATCTTGATGGAACTCCGCTCAACAGGCTTTGCGGAGCTAATCAATCATGGTCAGGACGGGGCCTCCCCATCTGTCTGCGCCGGGACCGCGCGGAGCTCGCTCACTCCCCGGCTGGGGCTGCGTCCCCTCACCAGGCCATCCATCATGCGGCAGGGGATGGCGGGAGGGAATAATAGCACGCTAATAAACTAGGAGCTTTTTTTTCATTCCCAACTAATTTTTAGTAAATGAGCCCCATCCAGATAGAGCAGGAAAGAGCCGGAGGGAGATGGTGCTTCTTGGGATGCGCCTGGCTGGCTGGGGACAATGGCCCGTTGAGGGGAAGCAAAGAGTCAGCCCAGCCCAGCCCAGGGTAACTCTGTGTTCAGCTGAAGGCGGAAGTGGCCCACGGAAGAATGAGTCTGGAGCAACTTTCGGACAGGAGGTGCAGACTTCGGGGCTAGCTGGTGATGCTGACACCGACGACCTGACTAACTTTGCTCTGTTTGCTTGGAGGCTGGAACTTGCCAGCAAAGCTACAAATCTGAGAGCAGGTACCGGCAATGAGGTTGAAGGATGAGAACAAGCAAAGGGCCAGGGCCCAAGGGACAGAATGAAGAGTTAAAGTAGTAAAAGATCAAAAGGGGCATGAGGGCCTGTGTCACGCATGGCACCTGCTCGGCACTTATCAATGTTTGTTCAGTGAATTCATAAAGGGGAGTTGCCCTGAGACAGCAGACTTGGCAAGCCTGGCCTGATGGCTTCCGAGACTCTTCAGGTTCCTTTCCTGGAACTCAGGTTCAGGCCCTGGTTTCCTTCCACCCAAGAGCTGAGTTTGAACGGAAGGGCAGTTTGACAGGTGCATACATTTGTCACCTATAGCTGGATCACAAATAACCCCCAAACTAAGAGTTTTAAACAACAATGAACATATATTCTTTCTTATAAACTCAGAGGGTGTGTTTTACGTACTGTTACCAGTGCAAGGAAGTAAAATGGCCTGATTATGAGGGAAGGTGGAGAATGAGTTAGAGAGAGAGAGAGAGAGAGAGAGAGAGAGAGAGAGAGAGAGAGAAAGAGAGAAAAAGGGAGAAAGAAGTGTGTTCGAGGGGCTGGAGGCGAAAGCCCAGTGGGTAGGGCGTTTGCCTTGCATGTGGCCAGCCTATGCCGGCCCGGGTTCGATCCCCAGCATCCCATATGGTCCCCTGAGCACCGCCAGGAGTAATTCCCTGAGTGCAGAGCCAGGAGTAACCCCTGAGCATTGCGGGTGTGACCCAAAAAGAAAAAAAAGAGAGAGAGAAAAAGAAGTGTGTTCGAGAGAGACACGGCTTCTCCAGAGGGCAAAGAGTTGAGACAGCGTCGCTCAAGTCAAATTGCAGGTGAGTTTCCAAGCTGGACGAAACACCACATTTCTTCACTTCTTCTGTTTTTTTTGGTTACATCCAGTATTGCTAAGGGACTCCTCCTGTTTGGTGTTTAGAGGTCATGCTGGCCACACTCAAGAGATCAAGTAGTGCTAAGGGACTGAGCCTGGGTGTCCTGAGTGCCGCACATGCACCCTAATCTGACAAACTCTCTCTCTTCATCCCAGTCCTGAATTTTTTTTCTGGGTGTGTCAACACCAGGGATTTGTGGATGGCTGCAGAGTTTTGGCACTCCCCTTCTTGGGAGATAGACTCTATTTCCTCTCTCCTTGAACCAGGGCTGACCTGTGGCAGCTCTATACACAGAGGGAGGGAGAAGAGATACTGTGTCAGATTTGGATCTCATATTTAAAAAGCTTCTACTTTGATCTCTTCATCAAAAAAGTCTCATCACATGCTCTGAGTGTCCTCGGAGAAAGGGGACGTGCTAGCTGAGCCAGGCCTTCTTGCCCCTCCAACATCCCAACATGTGAGTTATACCATCTTGGGCCCTCCAGATTGATGCAATGGTTGAATACCACAAGTAATGACAGTCAATGTCACTCAGAGCAGAAAATCCATCCAGGTGAAGGTTGTTGCTTTAAGTAACTACCTTTTAGGTGATTTTGTTTTGCATCAAGATCATTGGAACATCAGAATGTAAACAAAGAAAGATTGGAAATGATAGCTGGTCCAGATGCATATTTGACTTTTTAATTTTTACCCCCAGTGCATATTTTTTTTTGTTTAAATGGTATCTGTGATACCTTCCCTTCCCCATGCATCATTCAGCCTTTTACTTAATTACCCAGAGAGGCAAGATAATGGCTACTTCTGGAATAGAATCCCTTTTCTAGAGAAAGATGTAGGCTCCTCCTCCTTTCTCCTTCTCTTCCTCTGTTTTCCTTTCTTATTGCTCCTCTACTTCTTATCTTTCCCTGTGTAAGAGGAAAGAGAAATGGTTACCAGAGAAAGTATATGAGTCAAGCTTTTCAAGTAATGCATAACCCAAGAATATGGATATCTGTTAAAGATATTGACCCACACAGTTCTGGAGACTTAGAAGTCCTACAATTTGCCATCTGCAAGGTAGAAAAACTGAGAAGCCAGCAGTGGAAGTCAGCTGGAGGCCAAAAACCTGAAGCCTCAGGGACTGCTGATACAAATTCAAGGACCAGAATTAAAAATGCTCCACATATCTAATAATTAGGGATACGCAAATCAAACCCAACAATGAGACATCATCTCACACCACAGAGATGATGCACATCCCAAAAAAACTAGAGCAACTAGTACAGGTGCAGTTGCGGGGAGAAAGGAACTCTCCTTCATTGTTGATGGGAATGCTGACTGGTTCAGCTTCTTTGGAAAAATGAAATGGACATTTCTTTAAAAAAAAAAAAGAAATTGAGTTCCATTTGACCCAGCAATACTATTTCTGGGAATATACCTTGGAGCCCCCAAAACACACAGCAGAAAATGTCATCTACAATTCTATGTTCATTGCAGCACTATTCACAATAGCCAAAAATCTGGAAGTAATTTGAGTGTTCCAGAACAGAAAACTGGATAAAGAAACTATGGTACATCTACGCAATGGAATACTATATATCTGTTAGGAAAAATGAGGTCATGAAATTTATTATATGCTTATAAATGGATAGACATGGAGAGTATCATGCTGAGTAAAATGAGTCAGGGGAGAAGGACAGATCTAGAATGACTGCATTCATTTGTGCGATATAAAGAATATACATGTAGTATGAGACTAATATCCAAGACCAGGCAAAACAGGGGACAGGAGAACTGGTCAATAGTTGGAAATTTGCCACAGAGTGTCTGGGAGGGGGTAAAGGGCAGTTAGGATAGAAAAGGGATCAGTAGGACAATAATAGTTGGGAATGATCATTTTTGGACAGGAACTGAGTGTTCAAAGTAGGTAAAGGGAAAGGGATATACCTGATAACATTTCAGTTATCAAACTATAAGGCCCTAAAGGAAAGAGTGAGAGAAAGAGATAGAGAGATAGAGAGAGAGGGAGAGAGATAGATAGATAGAGAGAAGAAAAGTGTCTTCCATAGAGGCAGGCAAGAGGTGGGGGCAGGAGGGAACTGGGCACATTGGTGGTGGGAAATGTACCCTGGTGAAAGGACGATGATGGAACATTGTGTGACTGAAACCCAATCACGAGCAACTTTAAAACTGTATCTCACTGTGATTCAATTAAAAAAAAGTTTAGGATGGAGGATAAATAGATATAATAGGAGTTAAAAGCACTTTCCTTGCATGAGGCCAGCCCTGATTTGAGGCCCTGTACCACATATGGTCTTCTGAGCCCCACCATGTGTAGCCTCTCATTAGAGAGCCAAGGACAGCTCTGGAGCAGCACTGAGTGGGGCACCCCTTGTCTCCCCAAAAGAAGATTCTGCCCACATTGGTGAGGGTCGACTTCTTTATATAGTCTAGTGAAGACATACTCATGTTTTCCAGAAACTCCCTCATAGACACACCCAGAAATAATTACCAACTATCTGGGCATCCCTTAACACAGACAAACAGATATAAAACTGACTGTCAGAGGAGGCAATGCCCAAGCTAGGTTTGAAATGGCTGATTGTAGGTAAACAGGTCCTGGAAAGAGCTTCCTCCAGGCATTACTGGTGTTGTGTATGTGTATGCGTGTGTGTCTGTATGTGAGTGTGTTTGTGGGGTGTGTGCGTGTAAGGGGGTAACAGTGGGATGTGGAAGGAGAGCACAGGGAGTGACAGCCCTATTGCAGTGGTTCTTAATGGCCTTAGGAAAGCAGATTCCTTTGCCAGGCTGAGTGGGAAGAGATTTCCCCTTTTGAATCCTCCCTCTGGTTGTTGTGTGGGTGGTCAGTGGAGAGACCAATTAAAAGGCTGATTAGGTGAAAGATGGTAGCAATTTGGATCAGGGTGAGGGTAGTGGGGTTGCAGAAAAGAGGGTGGTTTGGAAAGTACAACATGAATTTGCTGTATTAGTTGAGAAAATGTGATTCTGCTCTAGAGGATAAGAAAAAGAAGAGGATGGATGGATCCTCTAAGAAGTGTTTGGATATATGTTACCTAAGCTAGGAGTTTATGAGACAGAGGCAAAAGTTTGAGGATATGTTGAGTACACACAATGAGTGTGTGAGATTCAGGCGGAATTCATAAGGTGTGCAACTTTTAGAGATAGTAAGAAAGTTAGTAACCTGCAAATCATAGATAAAATGGCTTATAAGCTAAAAAGGAACAAGAGTATTATACATAGAAATAGGTAGAAAGACCAAATCATGATAATATCACTTCCAATCTGACAGCTAATTCCACTCCCAATTGGCCCCCTATTGGCATCATCAGTGCTGGTTTAACATATGCTCTGTCTAAGCAATACTGGTAAAACCCTGCTGCTTAACAAGTGAGTGGTCAGTTGAACTACATATCATTGTTCTTTCCTACGCTTTCTCTCCTTATTAGAGCATGTGTATGATTGACTGACCCCAGGCACCTTCTTTTCATTTATCGCCCTCCCCGTTTCCTTTGCCCAAGCTGCAGCTATCTTGTCCTCTAACCTATGCTCCAGCAGAGTAGATAGGGACACACACACACATGCACACACACGCACACGCATGCATGCACATACACACATGCACATCCTTTAGGGTTTCAGAGTGTTACGGTGTTTGTACCTGCTTGCAATCCATCTAAGCATACTGACCAATCTAAGATCTGTTCTCCTTAATATTTGCTTTGTGTTTTATTTGGTTGAGTGATTTAAGCTTCTCCATTTAGTCTGTGAGTCTTACTGCTCTGCGACATTAGTTAGTTGCATGGCGCATCCTTATGATGGTAGATGGCAACTCTTTAGGAGGGCCTACATGGCTTATCAGAGCTCTTTTACACTAAGAATTTCCATTTCTATTTGGGAAGTCCACATTGAATGCACATTATGGTAGTTACCGAGGGGCAGGATAGGGCAGGATTGAAATGAGTCATATGCAGGAGCACCGGGCTCAGTTTGTGGATCTGTAACATCCTGAGACAAGGGCAAGGTAACTGCGTGTTAATTAGATGCTCCTAGTTTGTACTGACTGTATGCTTTCTGAGATCACTGTCCCAGCTCCTGGCTGTCTTTCCATCAATAGACAACTCTATTCTATCTCCCATATACAGGGTTGTTCTAAAACACAGATCTGGGGTTATGATGAAAAGCTCACAGTTGTGAAGGTGAAGAGTTTTGATCAGAATGAGGCAGAACGAGGCAGAATGAGGAGTAGCATACTTTGCATGAGTCAGTTTTTGCTGCATAACAAACCAACCCAAATCTTTATTTATTTCATTTCTGGGGATCAAATGAGGGCCTCCTGCTTACAAGTCATGTGTGTTCCATTACACATTCCTGACTACCATACATTTGTTTGGAAACTTGCAGGTGATTGGCATTTTAACTAACGTGGCTTTGTTGGCTGCCATGCTGGACACTAGGTTTCCAGTCAGGTTCAAGTCCTTTCTATATGTCTTTACTTTGGGATCCAGACTGAGGGGTCAGCAGCTCCCTGGGCACCAGCTCTCAGAAGACCATGATCTTCTCATGATCTTTCACGGGAACTCAAGAACTAAGCCAAGCTATGAAGTTACGTTTAAAAGTCTCTGACTCTCAGATACAGAGAGAGAGAGAGAGAGAGAGAGAGAGAGAGAGGGAAAAGTGCTTGCTATAGAGGCAGACTGGGGGTGGGTGGGAGGGAATATGGGGACATTATTGGTGGGAATGAGACCACAAGTGGTCCCTCCACTAGCAGAGGGACGGGTGCTGGAACACTGATGACTGAGACCCAATTATTAACAATTCATAATTGTACATCTCATGGTGGTATAATAAAAGGTAAAATAAAATTTTACTAATAAAGGATAAAAATATCTCTGACTCAGTTTTTTGCTAACAGCATATGGTCCAAAGCAAGTTACATGGCTGAGTCCATGGAATGGGAACACTGCTCAGTAATAAAAAGGAAGGGGCCAGTATGGAATGGGAATACTAATCAGCCATAAAAAGGAAAGGGATTGTTACAACTTGTAAGAATAAGGATGGACCTTGAAAGTTTTATGCTAAATAAAATAAATAAATATAATTTGATTCCACATATGTGAGGGTTCTTAAACATATCCAACTCATAAAGACAGGTAGAATATTAGCTGCCAGGGGTTGATGGAGGGAAGAATGAAGAGGTATTTATTAATTCAGAGTTTCAGTTTATAAGAAGAAAAGAGTTCTGGATATTTATTGCCCAGCAATATAAGTGTAGTTGATACTAGCAAAAGGTACAGTTTAAACTACATATAAAATGTTCAAGTCAGGGGGCTAGTGAAATAGCTCAGGAGTCAGAGGTACCTGCTTTGCATGTAGGAACCCTGGCTTGATCCCCATAACTGCATCTCCGACCCGCAGAACCGTTGGTCTAGTCCTAGAGGCTCTGGAGCAGTGCCAGGTGTGGCCCTTGTGTCTTCTCATCACTGCAGTGCCACATCGGGTCCTAGTTTCAGGTCCTAGCACGGAACTGTCCAGCTCAGGTGGCTGAGTATCACTGGGAGTGGCCCCAGGGTCCCCTAAACTCTACATTGGAGAGCCCATAAAGTGGTTAAGTTGTTAAATCTTTTGTTGGGTTAAAGAATGCTAATTCAACTGAAAAAGGATAGCTAATTTTAATATCAAATGACATAAACTAGGTGAAAAATAATGTTTTCTATAATCTCCCATTCAAGGCTAGACTTTTTTAACCCCTAAAGTCCCTGCCAGTATCTTTCCAGACTTTCTTCACTGGACTTTATGGCACCGCACATGGGCTGTTCACAGATTGGAGGTCTGTAGCAACTTCGCCCTGAGCATATCCACTGCTTTTCCAATAGCATGTGTTCACTTTGATTCTCATTTATTTTTCTATCTATAAAGCACTTTTAATTTTAAATTAAGGTATGTTGCGTTTTAAAAGGCATAATGCGATTAGACCCTTTAGACTACAGTGTAAATGAAGTGTAAACAAAACCGTATGTATTGGAAACAAAAAAAAGTCCTTTTGCTTCATGATGTTATTTTTGTTGTGGTGGTGGTCTGTACTCATTCCTTATTGACCTGCAGAATTGTAGCATATGTCTGAATCTGAGCATACCATGGAAACACGTATTTATTTTCTCCAGAAGAAAGATACTGTGGTTCATGCTGCCTCATCATCAACCCTTTTTGGGCAAAATTGCTTTGTTGACTTAGAATCCCAGCTGTATTTTACAATGGTTGAGGCTAATTCAGGTTCTGGTTAGTATCAGTTCACAGTACTGTGTTATAGAAAATCACAAAAAACCATAACTTAAGAGAGCAATTATTAATTACTGTGCCTCAGAGTTATTATGAAAGTGTTTTGCTGGGAGACTGTTCTCTGGAGAAGGAAAAAAAGAGTAAGTGAGGAGAGAGTTAAGACAGGGTGTGGTGTTAGCTGAAGATCAGTTTTTAGCCTGATTCGACAGAGTGCTCTGGAGCAAAAAGTGAATCCAAAGATTGGTCCCACCTCAAGGCCCGTTGATACACCTTCTTCTTGACAGTCACTGGCCACAGGCTGGCATCCAATTTAGCCTATGGCAATTCTCCAAAGGCAATTATCTCTTCAATGTCGATAAGCACCTTGAGGAAGGAGAAGGTGGCAATGTATTTATATGTATGCCATTGCAATTAAATGAGAACCCTAAAACTATGAAGGAGGTGGAGAAGTACACTCCAAGGACAGTGGGGGGGGTTGTCCTGCAAACCTGTCAGTACTGGATCCCGAAAGGCATTCTTGACGCAATGGAGTGAGTGTTGGGACAGGAATCCAGTCCAGCACATGCTTGATTGCTTGTGTGGGAAAGCCTTGCTGGCAGTCACAGTGGGGGCATGGACTGGCCCTCAGCTGAGATGTGTGGATGGTCCACCCAGGTAGGAGAGGGGCCCCTTAAGCCAGGGCAGAGACTGTATAGATGGAGAAGTAGCCACAGTTATAATTCTGGCCCGGGGAAGGAAAGACTGACAATCAGGGTTGGGGATTTCACAACTGTTATCATCTTTGAGGTCTCAGCACCCCAAAGGCATAGCTTGACTTTGAATTCCAAGGGACAGATGAAGAAACAGACAATAGGAGGGAAAAGGCCAGGCCACTGGTAGGAACTCAGACTGGTCTGCAGATCCAGGTCTGTTGGCCTCGGGGACTTGCCTTTGAACTCTGCTCTCTCATCCGGAGTGAGTTTGGAGCTCTAAGTGTGGGTGACTGGTGACTAAGGCTGAACACCTTTGTCTAAATGCCAACAGGGGGCAGAGACGTGAGAAAGACAGTGGTGGGGACCCACCTTCTGAGCAAGAAGCAATGCCCTGAGCTTCGAAGGAGCAGCGTCTCCTCCTGCCCCATGCTTTTGCCACTTGTTTTCCTGTAACTTCCGGCA
The DNA here is from genome assembly GCA_021461705.1 of Cryptotis parvus. Classification (NCBI taxonomy): domain Eukaryota; kingdom Metazoa; phylum Chordata; class Mammalia; order Eulipotyphla; family Soricidae; genus Cryptotis; species Cryptotis parvus. Next base: position 24,393 of record JAJIBD010007587.1, on the reverse strand, counting down.
CCTCCGATGTGCAGGGACAGTGAGACGAGGACTCAGGAAGGAAATCCTGGGGAGGGGGTGTGTTCGGGCGACTTCTCGGCTTGCCATGTAGCCTGACAAATCAAGTGGGCAAAACCCATTAATTAGCAGTTTTGGAAACAGTTGCAAAGTTAATTATTCTGTTTTTTGATGAAAGAAAGCTAATTTTTGGCATTTACACCGACAGTGACATGAACTAACATTTTTCGAGTTGACATCCCTCAAGATAAATGATGCTGTGAGGCATTTGTGCAAACACCCTGACCCACAGCTCAGCACTGACGGCTGTCTGCCGAGGGAGCCTTCCCCACAGTTTGTGCACAGCCATTCTGGGGGTGGGGAGGGCCAGCCAAGGAGGGAGTCTTCTTGGGTTGAGGGGAGTAAAAGGGGAGTTGGTGACATACAGAGAAGACTCAGAGCCAGAGAGAACATTTGCATATGGAGAAGTTTCCTGTAATGGAGCAGGGAGAGCAGCAACATCTGTCTGTCTGTCTGCCAGTGTATGGTGAGATTAGGTCTCAGCTTCTCCAAATGGTTGATTTCAAATTTCCTAGACTTTTTGCTTCTGGGTACTGAGCCTGTGTATCTAATGCTCAGTGAGATCTCTACTTGACACCTATGAGGCACAGCCCCAAAGGGACTGATGATTCTCCCTCCCCAAGTTTCCCTCTTCAAGCCTCCCCACCCAAGGGAATGACCCCATTGTCCATCCTAACTGGGGGGTGGAGGGGCATTTTGATTGGGGTTGTGCAGGGTGAATAGAAGTTTACTGGCTAGGTAGGGAGCCAAGGAAACATCATGGTAAGGCTTCAGAGTGTCCAGTTCTGGAATCTAGGGGTGAGAGCTCTTCCCCTAGGGGACTGAAGCTGAGGAGCAACAGGGAAGGATCTGGTAAAGGCATTTAGTTTATTCTTCCAGCAAGAGGGAGAAAAGAGTGTCAGATTTGCACTTTTGAGAATATTATCTGTGCGTCCCACTCTCCAGCTTTGATATTGACCTGCTGAGTGAATTCAGACAAGTGACCCTTTCATGCATGGGGCCTCAGTATTCTTTGCTTTAAAGTGGGGAGATGAGATTATTTCCCTTTCCTCCCTTGCCAAGTTCTTACAATCAGAGGGTTCTGAGAGGAACTATACGTGTGCATTGAAATATATTCCTGTGGCCAGGGGTTAAGGCACTTACCTTGCGGCCAACCCTGCTTTGATCCCTGGCACCATACTGTTCCTCAAGTATCTCAGGGTGCAGCTGTGGAGGTTCTCAAGCACCACCAGCATAATCTCAGGCCCTGCAAGACTGAGTGGCCTCTCATCCTTGGGCCTCACACTGAATCACTGGCCTGGTTGACTGAGACTCGCCAGGAGGGATCCCTCAACTCTCATGAGCACAGATTGGGAGACCTTTCCGAAAAGAAGTACAGAGCTATATTCCGGCTGCAGCCCTGATGCTTCCGATAAACGTGGGCCTTGGATATTTGAGAAAGGACTAGAAGGCTGCTGGGCCTCAACCTGTCTCCAGATTTCATAGAGGCTCTTTCCCAATTCCCGGCTGAGGAAAGGAAGCAGGGGGGACTCCACTGTGGCCCAGGGGAAGGGCTGACATTTGGTGAGATGTCTGTATTTAACTCCCACCACTTGACATCTGTTTCCAATTAATCTGCCTGTGTTAAGAGGGATGCTGCCCGAGCGCATCATCCCAGCTCAGATCCAGAGCGGCAGGGAAAGCAAGTAGAAGAATTAATGCAAATCCCGGTCTACCCATTCTCCTACTCTTCACTTCAATGGGGCTTCTGTGCCTCCCAAGACCAGTAGGTCCAAATGGTATCTGGGGACCTCATCCTCTCCCTTGCATGTTTTGCATGTCGTCAGCTATTGTGGGCATGTGGTGTTGGGAGAAGGTGGGTGTTTAAGCAGGTAGGGGCCAGAGTATGCCAGGTCTTGCCTTCTGTGGTGGGTATAGTTTTTTCTTTCCAGGTATGGCAGAGAAAGACAGTTTCCACTTTTGGACAGTGAAGAGATTTCTCTGCCTGCTCTGTGAAGTATGGATCGGACAGAGGCATCGGACAGTGAGAAAGGACATTGATCTCAAGTGCACCAGAGAGGACAATTTCTCGAGTAAGGTGTAAAGCCCAGGGGCTAACCTCTTAGGGGACTCAGAAGGACTTTAGAGAGAAAGACAGAGTTCAAATGCTCACGCTTTGCAGGTAGGATGCCCAGATTCAATTTCTGGCACCACATGGTCCCAACACCACTGGAAAAAACTCTGAAGCTCAGAGCTGGGAGTATATTCTCACCACCCCTGGGTGTGGCCCCCAAACCAACAATAGATGAATAAAATAAAAGTACCCTCATTTCTAGGTAAGGAGGGAAGAAAAGAGATTAAGTGACATCCAGAGAGTTTAGGACAGAGAAGTCAGTCTATGCTATGTTATGATGTGATGTGATATTGGATATTTATACGGTAGCTGAATGTCATCAAATGCTTTTTTTCAAACTCGTAGAATAAATGTCAGCAAGAGGGTCCCCTCATGTATACCATGGACTTTGGGGTGATGCCATGTCTGATAGCATTATTAATTATAATAAATGTTCTTTTGGTGGGGGATATTGAGGGGCAGGGGCGTGGTGGATCCCTGTTCTGTGCCCTCAGGCTTGCTGTGAACAGAACCATTTTGATTCACCACTTGGTGTTGAATTTTTTATTTTATATTTTAAAAACGATGTAGACATCGTGATTTACAAAGTTGTTCATAATACAGTCATTTCAGGCATTCAGTATTCCAACCCCAACCCCAACACCAGTGTGACCTCCCTCCACCATAGTTCCCCAGTCTCCCTCCTCCCTCCACAAAGTCTGCCCCTGTTGGAAGGTGGAAAATAATTTGTTAATGTTTCTTATTGCAAAAAAAGGCAAATGGAATTATGTGAAATAGAACATTTGTGAAAATTGTATTTCCTCACAATGGGGTTATTAAAGTCATTGTCTGATGGTTTATTGAGCTGCTTATTGCTAGTTGAACCACCAGTGTTTTTCATTGTTGATGTTGAGCTCAATTGGATTCTGTGCTACTTCCCCCATCTAATTTGAGGTGCTCTTACTGGGTTGTAGTAATATGGAATTGGAGGTGTCATGTGGTTGCATATATGGCCATCTTTTCCAGGAGCTCCAGGATCTGTAGAACTGGAATGATTCTTAGCTGGCTCTACTCCCAAGGGGCCCCAGAGTTTTCATCCCAAAGACCAGTATACCCATAAGTTGCATTGGGTTGACTTGGCATCTCTTTTAAGATTAGTCCCTCTTCCAGGACCTCAAGGCACAGAACACATATTATTATAATGATTTGTGATTATGTTGTCCTCCTCACCAAACCCTGGGATCTTAGCTCTCTGTCCCCAGACACTGGCACTGAAATGACTGTATTATGTACAATTTTTAAATCACAATGTTTACATGATTTTAAAAAAAATAAAATAAAAAGTTAACACCAAATGGTGTTTGGTGGCACTTAACCTGGCATTTAACACTGAAGGGGAGCCCAGCATATATTTGTGAACTTCAATGGCCAAAGCCATGTCTTCCATTTCTCACTCACATGCTCACTCACTTTCATGCTCCTGTATACCCTGAGCTCTCTCCTCTCGACAGCTTTCTCTTCTTTAGCACCTTCACTTCCCTCCTGCCTCAGTTTCTCCTCCAACCTTTCTGATTCTTCTGCAATCATCTTCTTTGGTTGGCTTCTCCTCTGAGCATCTCTGCTAGACTGTGGCTCTTTGAGGGTTTGTCCTGGCACTCACCCATCTCTCTGGAAAGCCTTCTCTGCCTGGGGTGAGTGTCTTGGGATTTGGAGGCTTAGCCTCTACTGCTTCCTCTCTGGACACTCTTCCCTTAGTATCTGACATGCCTAGTATCCTCTCCACCTTCGGGTCCCATTACCCTCTCAGCAGTCTTTTCTTGACCCTCTGGGTGCCAGTGTGGGGTTTGGCATTGAGCATGCTGCAGGCAGGACATATGGAGTAGGGCAAAGGGCAGGGCTCATAGAGCTTCTTCATGTCATTGCCAAGCCTTCCTCCAGTGTGCAGTCCAGAGTCAGAGACAGGCGGGCCCTGGCGTTTTGGGGTTATTAACTCCCCTCAGTAAACTTGCAGCGAGTGTGATAAACCGCTCAGTGGAATGCAGCAAGAGCTCATAAAAGCAGGATTTAGTGCCCTTTTATAGACGCCAGCCCTGACTTCCACGTGCAAGCTGGTGTATATTTTAAAATCCTTGCCTGACTCACTGCCTTTGTGGAGAAGGTCTGGGACCTGGGAGGGATATTGGGAGGGGATGATACAAATCTATGCTCAGCTCCCAGGGGCGACATGTCTGAGTGGACACTCAGGCGTGAATCCTCCCAACAGGCATCCGGTCATTTGCAGCAAGGCATCTGGGGCCTCTTCCTAACATGTAGGGGGATGGGTTGTGGGGCTGGACAGACTGTGTCCTGTCAGGAGGGCAGATCTCTCTGTTGGAATAGAGCTGTTTAGCCGCATGTGGGCCTTTGTGTGCTATACCCAGGAAAACCGGGCAAAACAGGGGGCGTTGGCCATCCTTGACCTCTGTGCTGTGTGCCCTCGGGAGGATTCCTTCCTGTTCCGAGTCTCATTTTTCTCAGCTGTCAAAAGGAACAATTACAGTCCTTTGATAGTCAGGGTAATTAATGCAAGTCGCAATAAGATCAACCCCGAATCTCTGTGGCTTAATATGATGCAAGTTATTTATTTCTTGCTTCCATCATGGTTCAATTTGGACAAGGATGCAGGCAGCTAAGTTCTTCCATTTTGTGTCCCTGGCCTCCGGTTCTCTGCTGGGTTTTTGATTTAAACTATTACAGAGGGTTTATTTGGTAGGAATGGGCTGGCTACATCCATGAGTCTAACATGCCCTCTAACTGGCTTTTATAAATAAAGCTTAATTGGAACACCCGTTTACTTGTTTATTCCCTCTCACTGCTGTTTGCTTGAGTGTGGCATTGTGAAGTAGTTTTGACAGAGACCACATTACCCATAAAACCTAAAGTATTTTCCACCTGGCCATTTGCAGAAAGTTGTTTGCTGATCTCAGTTTAGAGGGTTTGTTCTGGGAATGGTATCCATCATGTACTGCTACAGTTCATGACTGCGTCAGCTTAATGCAGTTAGACCAACTGTCGTGGATGCTGTAAAAGTTAAAGGAAGACATTGGCATTGGCATGAACGATGCCCAGCCATCCCTTGCCTCTCAGGGTCACTGTGAAGGCATGAGACCATACTGTCAGTATACTACTGTGATACTCTGATAAAGTGTGTCTTTGAGTCTGATGCTCACAATACTCCTGCTATCATCTCTGGCTTCTCAGGTCTCAGGAAGACAGGAAGTGATGGGATGATGTGGGAGAGAAGGACATCCTCTTCCTTTGAGAAGAAAGATTCGGCTCTTTGAACTGAGTGCTGGTTCCATTTGTCTGGGTTTGGGGTTCTGACTGTTTCTCTGCAACCCACAGGGGCAGGTCAGCAAGAACTCAGAGATGCCTGTTTGTGTGGGAAGCTCACTTGCTCAGGCAAATTTCTTTTCTACTGGACAGTGGGGAAGTGCTGTAAGACCACTGATGCAACCCTCAGAAGGTTGCCCATTCTCAGAGATCTGGCTGAACATTCATCATTGAACTTTGACAAAAGTCCCCAACAATAGCCCCCAACTTTGAATCTATTTGAAAGACAGCAAGTTTGAAAAAGGAATTCTTTCTGTTAATCACTGTATAGAAAGATAAATAGCATTGAACATAGTATGTTATTAATGGTATTTTTTACTTTAGAAAGTAACTAAAAGAAAATTTATTTAAAGCAATCACTGAAGGTTAATTAATAGCTAAGTTTGATATTACAAAGTTAATTCAGTAACGAGAAGGTGATTATCCAGTGATAATAATAATAATGAAGCAATTTTCATTCCAGGCTCAGGTTTGTTACGTCTCCCCACTTTTTATGTTTGTTTTTCAGAAGGGTTGAGATCCCTAACGCACAGAAATGTGATGTTGAAATCATATTTGACATGAACTATTAAGACTTGTGTGTTTTGTGTAAGGGAAGGGGTGTATGTATGTGTGTGTAATACAAAGTGTGCAATTCATAAAGAGAAGCTGAAGCCCAGAAACAGCTATTCATTCCTGGAAAATGAAACCCAAATGACACCCAAACCACAATTTGAGTTACAGGGTGCTCAGTATACCCTAAAACTTTTTTTCTTTGAGAGCCAAGTCTGAAAGACCGTGTGAGGAGAACCCCTCACAGTTCTGATGTAAAGGTACATTTTCTCAGACGGAGAAATCATACCCGTGTGATCCAGCAAGGACTCTGTCTCACTGAGGAATGAAAGCTGAGTCCCCTCTCTAGCTCCTTGTTCCCAGTTTAGTGCCAGGGCAAGGGAGTCATGGAGGTGGATGCAATTCCACATGGCAGATTTTCTCCTTAGACAGAGGAAAATGTCCACCTGTAACAATGGGGACAGAGTCTAGACCCTTCTCACCAGTGTCTCTACACGTGAGCTTCTCTTGCCCTGGCCTTGGTGAGCTGTCAGGAGCAAGCACTAGTCTGTTCTCTCTTCTTTGGACCACTCTCAGCTCCCAAGCACAGAGAGCCATCACATTCCTGAGACTCCACAATTGACAGCCTCCTTTGCCTTTCCACCTGTGTGCCTGGTGGAACTTCCCTGCCTTGGGGCAGGACCACTCCTGAGGAGTGATGTTTACTCTGAGCTTCCTGTGGAATTGGCAGAAGCCACCCTTCTCTTGTTTATCTTGGTCTCTTACCAGCTGCTCTCTGGAGCATGATATTACTTGTACTCAAATCCTTGTCTTCAAGCCTGCTTATGTGGAACTTGTCCTGAGAGGCAGAGAAGGTGGGTATTGCCTTGTGAAGGAAGAGTTCGCTTTTATTTTCATTCATTCATTCATTCATTCATTCATTCATTCATTCATTCATTCATGTTTTGAGTCACACCGGGCAATGCTTAGGGGTCACTCCTGGCTCTGCACTCAGGAATTACTCCTGGCGGTGCTCAGGAGACTGTATGGGATGCCAAGGATCGAACCTGGGTCAACCACTTGCAAGGCAAATGCCCTACCCGCTGTGCTATCGCTCTGGCCCCTCAATGTACAATTATAAAGAAAGGAAAGCCACAGAGTTTAAGGATTATGAGTATAGCCTTTATAGTTGGACTCACCTGATTGGCTTTACCTCTATCATGTGTTTCCTGTGACAGTTTGGACAGTTTGGAGGATGTGAGTGTCTTTGGGGAGATAAGTAGTCTTTTATGATTAAAAATGAAAATGGTCTTCCATGATGAAACAAAAATACCTTTCTCGGTCTGAGTTTTCTCATCTTCAAAACAGGTCATAACAATTCTTGCACCATGGGATGGATAGAAGGCTAAAGAAAGAACATGCATAGAGTGCTCTGAACCTTCATAGAGTGAAGGTTCAGAGCAACTTCCCAATACTAGCTATGGCTAAATGGCTAAAGCTATTATCCATTTTTTCCCGAGTTCCATCCTAGATTTGTAGTCTGAATATGAACATCATCAGCTCCCTGGTGGCCAGTTTTCATTCTATATAGGGAATGTAATCAGGAGGGAGAATCCCCTTCCACACCAGAAACAAACAAACAAAAACCTTAAGCACTATTTACCATAGTTGAACCATCTATTGATTGAGCATAATATGACTGATGGTGCCTGCTTAGTCTTGCTTGTTAAATATTTTTAATACTTCCATGCCTGGATAGCTCCCAATGAGTCATATTGGGCAGATGGTTTGTATTTGACTTGACACATTTTCAAAAAAAGCAAAAAGTTGTGAAAGACTAAAGATAGGAACAAATTTTCATCCAGAATCTTCAATGAACTCATTTACTCCTCTAAGTTCCAACCTTTAAGTTCCTTTAACTACCCTATGGTGAGATATAACAATGTGCACATAAAAGTAAAATAGAGTTTTTTAAACTTCTTGATTTTAATACCGGAGCTTTGTTACCTAATCAATTTTAACTCTATAATTGTATCAATAGTTGTGGCTTTTGTCTACCTTAAAAAATAAATAAAAAAAAATCCTCTAAGTTCCACAAGATTAGAAATATTATCCTCAGTTTACAGTTAAGGAAATCAGGAGGTACTAAGATAAACTGGGCAGAATTAAGTGAGTAACTGGGACTGAAAGAGATTATTAGGCTACTGGTTAGTGAAGCAAAATTTTGATAGAGGCCTTTCACCCCACATTTTCTGCCTTTTTCTAGCACAAAGAGTGAAGTGAAGGCTGAACAAGTGAAGTAAACTTCGGCAGGGAGCAGGATTACTCTAGGTATTGAAAACATAATAAAAGAACTTAAAGTAATAGTTGGAATCAAAGATATAAAAGTCCTCCAAGCCACCCAAAACTTGTGTCTGTGGAAAATATCTTGTGGTCTCCATTTCAGAACCTACAGAAGGTTCTAAAGATATTTCCTTTGGCAATAACAGCCTCTGAGATGAATAGAGTTAGGGATAACCCTTCACTGAATGTACTGCAAAGCACAATGCACAAAAAAGAGAGAGAAAGAAAGAGAAAGAGAAGACAAGTGTTTGCCATAGAGGCAGGCGGGGGAAGGGGAGGGAATCTGGGGACATTGGTGGTGTGAAATGTGCACTGGTGGAGGAGGATGGATGCTGGAACATTATATGAGCGAAACCCAATCATGAACAGTTTTGTAATGGTCTATCTCGCCATGATATAATAAAATTAAAATAAAAGGGGACTCCTTACTAAACGAATCAGGAAAGTTTCTGGTTTTTAGAGATTGGATGATTTCCATTCACAGAAGCAGCAATGTCTTTATTTTATTTTATTATTTTTTTATTTTTTTAAGTATTTTATTATACCACTGTGAGATATACAAATAAAAAGATATACAATTAAAAAGTTCATGTTTGTGGTTAGTACTTGGATGGGAGAAGCAGCAATGTCTAATCTGTGATTGGTTGGAATGGTGAAAGAAGAAGGGATCTGAAGCAAAATAGATGGAGGTTTAAATTCTGGTCTTGGCCAGGGACATAACTACTGGTTCTTCATCAGAGACACTTAGCTATTATTTATTCCCTTCTTGGTTGGCGACTTTTGCCTTTCCACCTGTTAAACAAACCTTCCTGGAGGATTCTGTGTGAGAATCATCTCTCATTCTTTTCCAAGCCAAGTTAGTGGATCACCTCTTCTTCTGCTGCCTCAGAGAAAAAGTGGGTAAATAATTTAGTGGTATGGGGCCGGAGCGATAGCCCAGCAGGTAGGGCGTTGCCTTGCACTCAGCCGGCCCATGCCGGGCCCGGGTTCAATCCCTGACATCCCATATGGTCCTCTGAGCACCGCCAGGAGTAATTTCTGAGTGCAGAGCCAAGAGTAACCCCCTGAGCATTGCCAGGTGTGACCCAAAAAGCAAAAAAAAAAAATAATTTAGTGGTAGCACTTTCCACTTGAGTCATAAAAATGTGTTTTAAAGACATCTGTTGGAGTGGCTGATTGAGCGGATCAAAGGGCTCTGCATGCAGGAAGCCCATATTTTATTCCTAGTGCTACATGGTCCTTGAGTACAGAACTGGGAGTATTCCTTGAGTATGGGTGATGACCAGCCCCTCAATCAAAGCTGAGCCAAAGTGAAGAATAACATATAAAGTGCCTGTAGCCACTAGTAAGATACTTAAGTGTAAACTGATTTTTACATTGGGGAAATTAATTGTTAAGGAACCAAGGGCCCGAGGGAGCTGGACTCCATCACTGTGGCTGAGATCTGCCTTCAAAGGAGAGAGCTTTAAAATACAAATGAAGAGAGGCGGCTCGGGAGGCGGGAGCCTGGCTCGCGCCAGGCCTCAGCTGACTATGGAACCCCGAGGAGGGCAGATGGGCTTTGGGAGTGGGCCCGTCGCCTCCGGGGGGTCCCCGAAGCAGCCGGATGGGACTCCGTCCACCACACTAGCCACCATTTTCGTTGTCCAGGCGCTGGGAAAATGTCCCACGACCAGAGGACCAGCAAAGCCGGTTTGAGCCCAGGGTCGCGGCCGCATGCGGCTGCGCGGGCCACTAGGAGTGGTGAAACAATGATGTTTTTTGGTGCACTGCATTCTGCGAACAGCAGGAGGGTTTGCTGAGAGGGAGATATACAGAGGAAGGAGATGACATATAGAGCCCTCCGGGTGGTTGGGATTCGGGAGGGAGGGAGAGCGGGGCGTTGGTGATGGGAGATGGGTTCGAGTGGAGGGTGCATCTTGGAACCCTGTGGAGCCAGGACTCCACATGAGCATCCCTTCAATTAAAAAAAAAAAGAGGAGAAAAGGTGGAATAAATAAATAAATAAATAAATATCTGCAGGGCTAGCCACAATGTGTAAAAGAAGAGGGAGAGAGATGCAGAGATAGAGAGAAAGAGAGGAAGCAGGGCTACCTGCTATTAAGGCAGCCTGGGGGGTGGAGTGGAAGGGGGTGGGGTACATTGGTGGTGGAAATGGGGTACTGGTGGAGGGATGGGTGCTGGAATACTGTATTACCAAGAACCAATTGCACCTTGTAATTGTATGTCTCACGGTGGTATAATAAATAATAATAATAATAAAAAAATATATATAAAAAAAATAAAATACAAATGAAGCCAAGAGAAGTCAGCCAGAAGGAAAGGGAGAGACACAGGACAGATACATGAAATAGGCTAGACCTCTCTCCTATGTTGGACTTAATGTAGCACAGTCAGGGAACAACACAGGGCCAAAGGCAATAGAATTGGAGAGTTGGTTCACAGAACTGAGTTTGCGGGAAGGGAGAAATTTGAATGGGAGGGTCCTTTTGAACCTTGATGGAAGGCAATGGGTTCTCTGTGGTGAATGTGGTGTTGGAATGATACATGCATGAAACCATCATTAAAGTATGAGTGAAAATTCCTGACACTCCTCTTTTGCAAAGGTGGCGTCTGATCCCCTATTCCTGAATGCAGGTTTGTTTGGAGCACTACAGACTTTATCTGTCCAATGGGAGAATAATTATTCTCAACTCCCAAGTTATTGCTTTGGAATGAAGTCTTGAGGGTCTTGAGGGAAGACAGCATTTCCAAGAACTTTGATGGTCATTCTGCACGGAAAAAAAAAAAGGCGTAGGGAAACTCTGGGTTGATCCAATTGGTTTTGATGTAGAATTGTGTGTGTGTGTGTGTGTGTGTGTGTTCCAGCACACAGGCCACACAGTGTTTCTGGATATTCCTGGAACTGTGATATAGAATCTTTAGAGCAAAACGTTCATGTGTATTCTGAGCCTTAGAGGAGGTGTATTAGCAAGCCAAGTTTCCTTCTCTTATTTGACCCCAGAATCTCATTTTGGAGAGTATTTTAGGGATCTTAAAGGCACAGTACCTCCCAAGGTCTGTTAAGACAGTTGAGGCCAAGGATCTGAACCTGGCTGAGACTATAAGAGGGGTCCCAGGAGAGCATCCTGCGGGAGGGGGCTTCTGGACTGAGAGAGCAGTGGCCTGTGGTACCTGACCAGCACCTTGGCCATGGGGATCCTAGTGCCTGAGCCGTATGGCCAGCACCAGGGAGGAGGAAGCTGCTCCTGATGCCTCGGCCGAGGGCCAGCACCAGAGCCACAAGGCCTGGTCCCTGAGCCCGAGGGCTGGCATCATAGCTACAGGGCTACAGAGCTTCAGGGCTTCTGAGTATTAGGACCACCGGCAGTAAGGCATCAGGGAGGAACTCAAAGACTTAGATAGGGATTCAGTGACACAAGACATGGTAGCAAAAGACGAAACAAGGTGACTAAGGAAATAGATAGGCCAGAGCCGAGGAGTCCGGAGAAAAGAAGCCCTGAAGAGAAAAGCCCTGAGCTGAAAGGACCTAAGGAAAAGGTCCTGACAGGACCCGTGCTGGGAGAGGACCAGAAGCATGGAGCCTTGAGCACAGGCATACGGAAGTGAGAGGCCCTGTTGAAAGAAGCCCGCAAAGACCCCAAAAGAGAGAACAACCTGCAGGAGAACCAGGCAAGTGGAGCCTACACAGAAACCCCCGAGAGAGCAGCCTGCAGGAGAAAGGGCCGGGAGAGAGACAGAGGTCCAGGAGAGGTTCCTGCAGAGAGCAAGCAAGAGATGGAACAAAGTAAACATTAAAGAATAACTTCAGAAACCTCTAGCCTTGCTCGTTATTCCGCGGACAAGTCAGGGGAAATGGTGGAGGCCCGGACATAGGCCGGGGGCCCTAACGGATAGTGAGTACTGCTGGGGCCCCAACTGGGCCCAGTATCTGCTGCCATAGTCACCCTTAGCCCCAAGTAATGTTAAGTCTATGGAACCCACAGGAGGCCCCTTGAGCCTGGGGCCTTGGGACCTCAGTGAGGTGGGAGATACAATCTCCCTCCAATACAGTTATTTTTAAACCTTAACAAGGGACCATGACCATTTTCTCACTTCTATATTTGGAAGCCACCCAGGGCCACCCTTGTCCAGTGAAGGCCCATACCTAGTGTTTCCTTAAGCCTAGAAGACCCTTCTATTTGGGGTGGAAGAAAGGCCTTCTGCGAATGAGTGAAGCCTCTTCTTTCCTCCCAGGTTGTATGAATTTTGGTACCCAGGAGACTTAACAATAGCCTCGTCTATGCCCTAACCCATGTCCTATAATGCACCCAAATTCTATGCAAATAGACTTAAGACAGCCTGAAGCATTCTGGTCCCTAGGGTGGTGGGCATGGAAATGTCCCTAGGGGAGTCCAGGCACATACTTCTGTGGCCTCTCACTCCCCTGCCCTGTGCCTCATAGCTCCATCACCCCAGATGGAAGTTGCTGGAAAGCTGTTTCACTGACTAGATGAGCAGCACTCCCCCCCCCTCCATTTAACACACCAAATGAGGGGGTGAGCAGGGCAGACCTGTGCTGAGAGTCACCCTGGGCTGCCTCAGGGCTGGACATGGCCGGAGGAAACAGGGGTTGAAAATGGGGTGGATTTCTGGGGTGGGTTGGGGCTTGTTGTTTATGGCTGCCCTGGTGTGGCTTTTCCTACAACAGAGGAAACTGTTGGTGCGGGGAGAAGCCACTTGGTTGAGGCTACAGGCTTGTGTCATCTGTTCCCAAGCTTGAATCTGGGGCTGCGTTGGGGAGTTAGCAAGGCGGGGGTGAATTCTGGGAGTGCTGAGTAAAAAGCAGAGTCTCAGAGTGGGGATGTCTGAGCTGTTTGGGAAACTGAAGAAATTGCTGGTTTCTCTTCATAGAGAAGCTCAGCCTAGACCCCAACAGGTGTAAGACCCCTGATTTGTGGGGTGTAAGCTCTGGTTTCTTTAGGGTACGGGGAGTTACAGATCTCTGCATTTACTCTTCGAGGCCCCTTTGCCTCATTCCTCTTCAGGACAGTTTTCTAGGGTCTGTGAAGCACCAGGGAAGGTCCCTTGAGCTGGGCCAGTTGAGGAGGTAGGAAGAGAAGTAGGAACTGGGAAGAGGAGAGTTTGGGACCAGGAAGAGGGAGGGTGAAGGAGGAGACTGGGGAAGGAGAAGGGGCGGGACAAGTGGGAGGCCAGGGGGCATAGGGAGCAAGGGTCTCTGGCTGGGGGCATTCAGGACAGGGTGACACGTGAGTGACGCCTGGTGACTTAAGCAGGACTAAGTTGGCTGCCTGAAAGGGCGGGAGACAGAAAGCAGAGCTTTTCAGTGTGAGCTCTCCCTGTCGCGGTGACAGCGGTCATTTATCATGGCCTGAATGGGAAGAGCGGGCCAGCCTCACAGCGGCCAAAGCCTCTGGTTAAAGTTTTACCTAGTGTGAAAGAGGCCTGCTCAGGCTGCGGGGGTGGCTCATGGGCCCCATCTGTTTGGAGCAGAAAGATGGGCACCAATGGAGGGGCCATGGGACAGGACATTTCCGGGGGCCGGGACCCCTCCGGGGATGCCGGGTCAGTGGTGGGGAAGGGCTCTGTGGCCCAGCTCCTCAATTCTGCGCCTATTCGCAATTCAGTTCTGTTAGTCTGAAGGGGGTGGAGGTGGCTGAATGTATGGGTCACTAGTGTCTAATGTAACTTTTAATTTTATGATTTTGTTTTAATTTCTGTGGTGCCTCCCAAGCGGAGCTCCGGGGTTCAGGGAACGGTCCATTGGCTTTGTGGCCCAGCTCTACTGGCCTGAAGTTTTGTGCGTGGCAACAGCAGTGTGGAGAGTCCCAGAGCTAACACAGAGTGCTCAGGGACCACTAGATTCATATCCCCATGCTGGGGACACAGTGAGATGCCGGGGATGGAGCTCACAGCTTCTGTGGGCAAAGGATGTTCTCCGGTCCTTTGAGGCTCTTTCCTGACTTCTGCAGTTGTATTTTAGCTATTTGTTCCTTCTTTCAGTTGACTTGCATTAAAGAGTACAATATTATGGTACTTCAGGAATAGAACTGAATCCACTCCAATGTATTGTCACCCGTATGTATTCACAGCACCCACCTTCAACACCTCAGTGTCCTCCCACAACCCCAAAGACCCCTCTGTCCATTCCCTCACAGCCGCCTCACTCACAACCATCATAGTTTTCACCGAGTCTAGGAGTTTTAGTTTTTGTGTTTCTTACCAATTAATTTGCTTCAATTGTTCAGGCTCCACGTATGACTGAAACCATCTGATGTCTTTTCCTTCCTTCCTTCCTTCCTTCCTTCCTTCCTTCCTTCCTTCCTTCCTTCCTTCCTTCCTTCCTTCCTTCCTTCCTTCCTTCCTTCCTTCCTTCCTTCCTTCCTTCCTTCCTTCCTTCCTTCCTTCCTTCCTTCCTTCCTTCCTTCCCTTCCTTCCTTCCTTCCTTCCTTCCTTCCTTCCTTCCTTCCTTCCTTCCTTCCTTCCTTCCTTCCTTCCTTCCTTCCTTCCTTCCTTCCTTCCTTCCTTCCTTCCTTCCTTCCATGTGACTTTGTACTCATTGAGTGTTAGGCACTCAGGATACAGGAGAAGAGATGACAGGATTCCCGTGCCCTGGGGCTTCTATTGCCAAGCAGTAGACAGACTGGAATCAAGTAGGTTACAAACAAACTGAGCTTAGATCTCTGAAGCAAAGGATGGTATATAGAGAGGGATCAATAGGGAATCAGAGAGGGATGATCACTAGGCGGAACCTGAGGAATGGAGAGGAGGCAGCCAGAGTCCAGGAGGAGAGAACTGTAATGATAAAGCCCTGGGTTTGTAGTTGTTTGAAGAACTGAAAGATGCTTGTGAGATTTGAGCCTAGTGAGTGACGAGTGGCCTGAGTTGGACTTGCAGAAGAATTCCTTTGGGGTTCCCAGGGCCCACATGAACAGAGGGGGTGCAGTGGATGGATTATTTGGCAAGACCAGGGTCTTCCACACTATTGCCAAGTCTCAGTGAATATGTGTGGGCCACCGCCACAGTAGGTCCCCAATATGTTATGTGTTCGATGCGTTTAGGGAGCCAGATCACAGCGAAGGGGTGAGCAGAGGAGAAGAATGCTAACCACCTGGGGAAGGCAGGAGGCTCCCTGGTGTGCAGCCGGACCTCTTGGAGCTGTCCTGACTACCCCTGATCCATTTGTGTCCCTTTGCTTGGCTTAATTGCCTCGGAGATGCTGAGCGGGAGCCTGCGTGGTTTGTGCCTTGCACAGGGGACATTAAGTGAACAGAGTCCCTTCAGTTTTTCATGTCATTAATTGGTGATCTTCAGACTCTGAAATAGCATTTCCCCTCTCCCATCCCTTATTTCATTATCCTCAGTTCAATACACATCAGTGCCGCATGAGACGGCCTGCTTGGATATATTAGGAATTATTTAAATGAGATGGGGATGTATGGGTAGTTAAAAAACGCAGTCTTCTATTCTGCCCCTAATTATGGATCAAATTACGTTTGCAATTGTTCCCAAATATAAATTTGCTGAGAACCTCAAAAGGGGAGGTTTGGAGAACATCCGGAGAAAGCAAAATAAGGACTGGAAGGAGCAAAGGCCCTCAACGCCTCTGTGTGTGTGTGTGTGTGTGTGTGTGTGTGTGTGTGTGTGTGTGTGTGTGTATGATGTACTCCTGCCTGGGCCTTGGCAGCCTTGAGGGAAGGAGAAGGCAACCTGGAGCCACCTGTGCCTAGTGACATGCTAAGGCACCTCTCCCCCCAACACCGCCACCTAGGGGAACTTCTGTGACCACATGGAGCCTCTGAGTCTTCCTCTGTCTAATGTAGGTGACAGTCACAATTTAACCATCTGGATCCTGTTCTCAGGAAATGAGGTGAACTTCGATGGCCGAGGTGCCAACTGTTGATTGGGCCCCAATGAAGCCACCAGATTCTGGGAGGGCTGGGACCCTCTGAAGCTCCCTTCTGACCTTCTCTTCAGTCTGATGTAAACCATGGTCACAGCTCCAGGTTCCAAGGTCCCAGGAGGTTCCAGGACTCAGGAGTTATGAAGGAGCCCCCCTGGGGCCTCAGGCTAGCGGCTGTTTCCTTGACGCTGTTTTCATCCATTTGATTCATGCTGAGAGTCATCCTGGGCTGCTATGCCGACAGGGTCCTGCTTAATCTTTATGAACAATGTATTAATAATTATTAATCTTTATTAACAGCGTATTGATAATTATTACTCATGATGCGGCTTCTGATGCTGCAGCTCTCTGTCTGGCTGCCTCCATTTCTCTTCTCGATGCTCACATTCCAGCTTTGGGGAGGGACTGGGGTCCCCCATCAGAGCATCCTGCAGCCTGTGCTCAGGTTACTCAGCCTATGGGGTGGTCCAGGCATTTTTTAAGCACCTCCTGCCTGCTGGAATCTTGTGATGGCCTTACTTGTGAGTCTCTACCCAAAGAGGTTTGCAGTCCCAATGCCCTTGAGTGTGGTTTTATCTGGAAATAGGATCTTTGAAAGAGTCAGGTTAAAATGAAGTGGTTGGGGCGGACCTTAATCCAACATGACTGTGTCTTTATGGAAGGGGGAGTTTGGGCAGAGAGAAAAGACACGGGCGGAGGGCAGTTGAGGAGAAGAGAACCGGACAGAGGTCTGAGGAGAGCTGAGGGTAGAGGTTTCAGGGCAGTATGTGTGCTACGGAACTTTAAAAAATTTTTTTTTATTATACCACAGTGAAACATACAGTTACAAAGGTGTTCATAATTGGTTCTTGGTAATACAGTATTCCAGCACCCATCCCTCCACCAGTGCCCCCATCCCCACCAATGTACCCACACCCCCTCCTGCCCACCTCAGGCTGCCTCAATAGCACGTACCCCCTTTTCCTCTACTTCTCTGTTTCTTTCTCTCTCTCTCTCTCTGTCTCTGCATCTCTCTCCCCTTCTTTTACACATTGCAACTAGCCCTGCAGACATTTAGGGTTTATCATGTAAGTCTCCTTGTGTATATTCAATGGTGAGTTCTAGTCTGACATTACCATTTCCCACACTCAGTAAAACACTGGTATCTATTTATATCCCATTAATGAATGCAGTCATTCTATATCTGTCCTTTTCCTTCTGAGTAATTTCACTCAGCATGATAGTCTCCATGTCCATCCATTTGCAGGTAAATTTCACAATTTAGTCTTTTCTGACAGCTGCATAGTATTCCACCGTTTAGATGTACCACAGTTTCTTTAGTCCTCTGTTCTCAGGCATTTAGGCTGTTTCCAGATTCTAGCTATTGTGAATAGCGCAGTGATGAATAAAGAAGTACAGATAGTGTTTCTGCTATGTGTGTTTTGGTCTCTAGGATATATTCCCAGGAGTGAAACTCTTAGTGCCAGCAAACCTCCATCCCCTGGGGAACGGGCAGCACTGGGCCTGCACAGTCCTCCCGAGGACTAGACCCCTACCCCTTGCTCTTCACCATCAGGACTGAAGAGATTCCTATTGTTTAAGTTACTCTGGGTATGGTGCTTTGTGCTGACCATCCTAGGAGGCGAACAGAGAACTTGCTGCAGTGTGGTAGGGCTGAGAGTGACCAGAATGGTGATCAGGGACCTCTCCTTGCCAGGAGCTCCAGGCATGGGCAGATCTGGTAGGAGCCCTGGGGAATTGTCTCAGCATCTTGACCAGGAATCCAGTCAACGGTTGAAATCCAGTCTTGAGGGAGGGGACTGGCTTCAGAGTAGGTCTCCAGCTCCCTGCTGTCCAGGGGTCTACAGCTCCCTGTGTCCAGCTCTTGCACTGGTTAAGAACGTATGACGTTCCCTACCATGCTGAGAGAGAGTTCCATCCCCCAAATCTTGCATTTTGGAGAGTGTTTGCTAGTGAAACAGAGAAGAGTGAAGGCCGCCTCGAGCAGGGGCAGTGAGCGAGTGGGAGGACGTCCTCTCTGCCCTTGCCTGCACTCCCAGGACCATGTGCCTGAGAGACAGAGAGACTCTCATGAACTTTACCATGGAGCCACTCTCGTTTCCAGCCTGCTGGCCAAGAGGAGGATTCGGAGCTTCAAGGTCCTTGCCAAAATTGCTGCCTGATCGGCTATCCCCAGGTGACTCTGCCACAGGGGAGTGGGGAGAGAGAGAGAGAGAGAGAGAGAGAGAGAGAGAGAGAGAGAGAGAGAGAGAGAGAGAGAGAGAGAGAGAGAGAGAGAAAAGAGAGAGAGACAGACACAGAGAGAGAGAGACAGAGAGAGAGGCAGAGAGAGAGACAGAGAGAGACAGAGAGAGAGAGACAGAGAGAGAGACAGAGAGAGAGAGAGATTTTCTGAGAAGTCCCTGGATGCCTGGAGGACTGCTGGAGGGTCAGCAGTTTTGAGAGGGAAGTGCGTCAAGCTGGACGATGTTCTGGGCCTTGACACTTGTTGCCTTGGTGGAATTTTAAGCACCTTTAAATTTTTTTTGATTTTATTAATTTTATTTAAACACCGTGATTTACAAACGTGATTACAACTGTGTTTGCACTACAGTTGTTTCAAGCATTCGATATTCCAACATCAGACATACCACCAACATACCCTTACCCACCACAAAAAACCAGTCCCCCCCCACCCCCATGCCTGCTCCATTAACAGAAACTAATTATATTGTTAAGCACCTTTTAGAGCTCCTTTCCCTGCAAAGGGATGTATGGCACCAGAGAGGTTTGGTCTAGCACATGGAACTTTGCATCAGAGATATACCCGGAACAATAAATTTTTCCTTTTCGGAGTCCTGCTCCCCAATACCAGAGGTGAGACGGTTTCAAACAACCATTTTTCTTAAGTAAGACATCTCTTCCCAGTGAAATCTCTCCTCTAAAAACCTCCTGGATTCTAAAAGAGAAGACAGGCCCCGCCTTCCCAGCCCCGCCAGCCTGACCTTGGAGCCTCTTTGATTTGCAAGATTGCTTATTTCTGTTTTAAAGGAAGTGTTTCTAATTAAAGGGAACCAAAATCCACACCACCCCCACTTTTTTTTTTTTGCGGGAGGTGGTGGTGGGGATTTGTACTAATTAGATGTAAAAAATCATTTCTGAGAAAATTATATAATTTCCACACAATTTGCCGAATAAACTGATACAGTTTTGTGCGGCTGCTTTCTAGGCATCATCAACGGCACAAGCATGGGCCCTGGGTGGGTGCTCCCGAGGGAAGGAGGGAGGCGAGGTGGAGGGGCTTCTCCCATCTTGGGCACCGAGCCCTGTTCTGCCCGAGGGGTAGCCGGGATCATGCCACCCGGCCCAGCCAACTCTACTTGCTTACAGGAGGTTTAAGAGCAGTTGCTGTTTTCTGTATGTCTCAGCTCTGGTGGGATTCCCCAGCGCCCAGAGCTGCTGGAACAGGGGAGTGGTGGTCAGTATGGCAAAAGGCCTTTGTCTGGGTGGCCTGGTCACACTGGAAAATGACCAGGAGCGGCAGTAAATAGGCAGAAAGATCATCAGGTCTGAGAATGGCCAGCTTGGTGCAGACCCAACAGGAGGGGAATCCAGGAGGTGCGGAGCAAAGCACCCCACTCAGCCCGCAGGGAGCGGAAGGGGCAGCCAGATGCAGAAACTTAGCAGCAGCCTGCACGGGACCTTCAGGTTTTCTTCGAGTTCGTGTTTTTTTCCTCACTCTGGTTAGCACTACCTCTGCATGCAACTTCACTTCGGGCAGAAGCCTTGGCAGCCCAGTCTGGGAAACTGAGTCCAGCTTCATTTTTTTTAGCACTTGCAGCACCATCATTTGCCCTCAGAGATGCCAGCTGGCATTTCCCCAGTGGTGGGCTTAGTCTGACTCCCTGGAACTTCTGTGCTCAGCTTCCCCAGTGTGGTGATCTCAAACTCCCAGCCTTCTGTACTCCCAGCCTAGCAGGCTGCTCTCTACAGGCTCTTCCCCAACCGGGACAGGCACGCGGTGACCTGAGTTTTCTGAAGGTGATCGTTGATGTGGAATACAGTTTGTCTTCCCTTAATGCCCGGTGAGTTCTTGGAAACTATGGAGTGAAATGAAATGTTTCGCTCATTGTCCAGTGGGCTTTGTTTTTTCTCACTCCCGTTATCATGAAATGGCATTGAATGAAAGGATGACACTTTGGGGAACAGCTGACTTTCTATTAATGTCATGGCTGTGGGTTCTGTTTTGCAATGGACCCCCCACCAGGGGATGCTGGTAAGTCTCCTCTTCCCCTTTACCTTCTGATTATAAAAGCCATTTATTGTGGATCACTCATAACAGAGGTTACTGAGATGTTGTTTAGGGTGAGCAGCATTGTGAGTGAAATGGGTTGAGTAGAGACTCCAACTCAAGGGATCTGCCCAAGTTTCTGGTAAATGGTGCCTGTCATCTCCCCTCAAAACAGGCTCAATCCTTCCAATAATTCGGCTGAGAGCAGCATCATAATGGTTTGTTTTGGGGCCACACCCAGCAGTGCTCAGCTGTTACTCCTGGCTCTGAGCTCAGGAATTCCTCCCTGGATCTGAGCTCAGGAATGACTCCTAGTTGGACTCCGAGATCCATGGGATGCCAAAGATCGAGTAGGGGGGAGGCTGTGTGCGAAGCAAGAGCCCTATTGGCTGAGCTATCACTCCGGCCCCAACAATATCCCCATTTTTGTTGTCTCCTATTGTGTCCTGAAGTAAGTTGTTGTCTGTGACTTACAAACCCATTCCCGTAGCATTGACAAAAGAAGGTTTGGCTGCTGGAGCTGGAATGTGTTTCTCTGCTAGTTTACTTGCTTCCTCATTTTCTAGTTTACATGGCTTATTTGTTTCTCGAGGTAAACCATGTTTCTCTCTAGGAGAGTGCTGGATAGGGCCACTCCGAGCACTCACCAGGGCTTCTAAGCGTTTCTCACACTTATGTCTAACGAGCATGCCTGCTTCTTCCTGTCCCTGTGTCTGGAAGCTCTGATTGGCATCTGTGCACCCAAGGCCAGTCTCCTGTGCTGCAGCTTCTAGAAGTGCTCTTCAAGGCATTTTTCCAAAAGCGGATTTGTTCCTAAGAGAAATTTGGGCCCTGCTTTCTGTTAAGGTAATTACATTTTTCCACCTTGTTGCATATAGAAAAGTTTAAAGAAGCAAATAAAATACCTTGGTAATTATACCTTCCAAAGATGGCCACTGTTAACATTTTGACCCTTCCCTCCCTGTGCAAATATATTCATTTTTATGATAATTGGGATCAGAGTGAATATCTAATTTGGTTGCTGGCTTCCTCTGCCCCCTCACTTAACTCATGAGTATTTTCCAAAGGCCAATATGTGCTTTAAAGAAATATCTTTTCTAAGAGTGGCCTAATAGTTCTTTGGCCATTTTATATCTTGCTATGGGTTAGTTCACTTATAACTGATTTTTTTTTTTTCTTTCACGGCCAGCTTTCTTGGTATTTCTTAATGTAAATCTTTGTGCTCATCTTTGATAATTCCCTTAGGATAGAACTTTAAGAAGGGTCACTTGTTTTAATGCCATATTAAAAACACATTTTTATTGTGGAGCCATTTCAAAATATATACAAGAGTGAATAGTCACTCTTAGTCACACCCGCTTCAGCACTGCTAGAATTCTGATAGCCTTGTTTTAAATACCCCTCCTCATTTATAGTTGCTTTGACAGTTTACGGCTCTCCCTATCTATCTGCCACATCTGAAGTGCTCAGGGGCAACTCCTGGCTTGTTGCTCATGGGTCACTCCCAAGGGTGCCCAGGCATCAAATCCCGGCTTCCCATTACTGACTGGATCCCAAGGGATGTCAAAGATCACTTGGCTGCCCACCTACAAGATGGTCAGACTTCTTCTTCAGGACCCTGAAGGAATGGTTTGAGGCTCTTCATATTCCTGAATCAACCAGATGCCATTGGGCTACATTGGCACGTGATAGGGTCCAATGGAAATGTTACTGGCGCCCCTCGAGCAAATCAATGAATAACGGGATTCAAGTGATCAAGTGACTCACTCCTCTGACTTACTCATACAAATAATGTACAGTATACTTTTTTTTGTTTGGGTTTGTGGGGAGGTCACACCCAGTTGTACTGGGAATCCTCCTGTTTGGGGGACCATGTGGTACTGGGGATAGAACCTGTATCTTCCACATGCAAAGCATAAATTTCAGCTCTCTGAAAAAAAATAGAAATCCGGCTTCCTGGATAAAGGCACATTCTCCAGTTATCTTTATTGCTCCCTGGATGAAATACTTTTTTTAGTTATTAATTTTGCTCCTTCCTTTCCCTTTTGTTGTTGAGTTGACTTGAGGCTACACACATTTGGTGTGGGGTACTGGAAGCTTGTTGTAGTGCTGGGGACCCCAAATGGCTGTGCCTTCACACTCAGCAAATGGGGCATTGTTAGGGATGGAACTCAAGGCCTCGGACCTGTAAGACAGTCATTTTGCCACCAACTACATCCTTATTGGAATATCTTGAAACAAGTCTCAAGTGCTGTTTTTCCTTTTTTTAACCCCCACTTTATTTATTTATTTCTTTTCACTGAGCTTGAATTTAATGGGTTTTGCATTTTATGCTAGAAACACTTTTGTTTGGTCACAATTCTGAGTCAAAGGATAATGATAGCTTTGGGAACAAAAGGGAAAGATATAAACATGCTCAAGATTTTACTGATTTTTCTTCCCAAATAGTTAAAATAACTTCTTTTAAGTGTAATTAGTTTGATCTTTTTACCTCTAAAACAACAAACCATGAATCCTAAGTGCCATCTGACTATGTTCTTTTTTTTCCCCCCAGTGGTTTTTTTAAAAAAAAAATTTTTTAAAAAAATATTTTATTACACCTGCCATGTGATATACAATTACAAAGATGTTCATGTTTGGGTTTCCGTCATACAGTGTTCCAGCACCCATCCCTCCACCAGTGCCCATTTCCCACCACCAATGTCCCCACTTCCCTCCCCCCCCCCCAGCCTGCCTCTATGGTAAGCTCTTTTACCTCTTCTCTCTCTCTCTTTCTCTCTTCTCTTACACATTGTGGATAATACATACATTTAGAGATTATCATGTATATCTTTTTTTCCTATATTCAATGCTCAGTTCTAGGCTGGTATTATCACTTTTGACAAATATTAGCACACTGTTCCCTTCTCTGTCTTACCTAACCACTGATTCCCACATGTTTGTGGTAGATTCCACCTTTTTTTTAATTGAAAGATGCTCATGTAGAGCTTTGGTTCTACAGTGTTCCAACAAAAAAAAAAGTTTTTTTTTAAAAAGGTTTTCTCACAAGTTGTTTGAATGAAGGCCCAAACAAAAAGTTCATATTTTACATGTTGTTATTGTGTTTTAAAAATTTCAATGTCACTGGTCCTTGCTTTGATACTATGTTCTCTGGGTACTGGATAATCGGATGTAAAGAATTTTACAGTTATTGATATGGATTAGGAGACAGATTTCCGGGAGGACTGTAATAATTTGTTCCTCTGCCAGAGGTAGGAGTGAGTGTACGTCTTGGCCTCAGAATTGAATGTCGCTGAAAATTTTAAAAATCAATTTGATAGGTGAAAAGGATGAAAACTTATTGCAGGTTTAGATTTGCATTTCTATGATTCTAAGCACCATCAAACATTTTTTTCTTTATGCATATTCGCTGTTTGTGAATTTCTTCTTTTGTGAATTATCTTCTTCAACCTTTGCCCCTTTTAAAAAGTGGTATTGATTACCATGCATGAGTCTCTAATACAGAGAAATTGAAAAAATGTTATGTAGTTACATTCATTATCTTTTCCTCTGAGAATTCTTCCATTGTTTTTAAGCACAGACTCTCCTTTTCATACTCCCAAATTCATCTCCATATTTTTTTCTTACTTGACACTTTTTCCGGATTTTAAAATCTAAATTCTCATGGAGTTAGTTTTATGGATGAAATTTTTTTTTTTCTTTTTTGGGTCACACCTGGCGGCGCTCAGGGGTTACTCTTGGCTCTGCATTCAGGAATTACTCCTGGTGGTGCTCTGGGGACCATATGGGATGCTGGGGATTGAACCCGGGCTGGCACAGGCCGGC